>JAGDQP010004425.1:0-26852 GCA_022664845.1 Lepisma saccharinum
GTAGTCACAACACTTTTGTATCACTTGGAAAAATATTTGAGTCTGTCTGTATGAGTCTGTATGTATGCACAAATAAAAAGGTTCCTTGTAAGTACAATAAATTATTTTATTTCCTATAGAAATACCAGTCCTTGTGTATATTCAAAGATGAAAGGAGTGAAGATCTTTGTTGGTACAAGTCCATGGATGCAATGTATCTTTCACCCATAAGATTAAGCGGATTCTGTCCTTACATTCGGAATCTGTCACCATTTTCTTGTAAGTCGTAAGAAATTTATGCAGTATATCAATAGAATCAGTGTGGGATTCAGTAAATTTCTGGTATATCTGATCACAAATCAAGGGAGTTGTTAATACATCAACCATGCGAAGTAGAGTAATTTCCTTGCTTAAGTCTACACACTCATGGTCAAAGTCAAAGGAAATATCGTGAAAGCACTCATCACAAATTATACTAAAGCAAGGTGTCCATTCTTCAAGACTTGACAGCACACAGTCGACAGCCACCTCGGCAAATGTACACTCACAGCTAGCCATTGTTTCCTGATTCAGTTGCAGCAGACTAAGTCACAATCGAATCGTCATGGCAATTTATTGACTTCATCAACCAATCACATTATTTAGATTCAAATGGCGTAATTACCTAGTATGCTAGTATTTGTTTGCTTAGTTCTTGTTATAACTCTACAAAAAATGCTATTTTATTCATAGAGCCTACTGGAGCACGAGACGAGTGTATTAACACTTTTGAAAGTTTTGTAGTCATTAAGTATAGTTTTGGATACTCCTTTCGCACTCCCTATCCTGTGAGATATGCAACCTAACAATACTAGTAAGATACTTTGCTTTTGAAAATGTAGTCTAAGATCCGAGCATATTAGACAATAAGAAAACTAGGTGATACCATTTTATTAAAATAATCCATGGTTGGCAACACTTAAAAGTTTGGTATAAGTTGGCAACTCTTGTTGACGTTGTTGAATTATTATACAAATGGCAAACAATAACTTATTAAATTATTTTAAGATGGAAACACCGTTAAGTGTAAAATGACAACATTGGTTGTTCAGCAATGCCAGCTGGCTGTGATATTCTTTCACAGACTCTTTAAACTTCCTGTCTCCTGCTCTTCCTGTTTCAAGTAAACATATGGTTGCAGGCTGTGAAAGCAAGGCATGGACTTCCGGTGTGCAGTGCTAGTTTCTTGTTGTGTGTGTGTGTGTGTGTGTGTGTGTGTTTCTGATGGGGCTTGCAAAAGTTTGTATATGCGGGAAATGTTCTTGCATCAGGCGATAACATCCATCGGTCAAGTCCCGTAAACTTGGGAAATATTCTTTCATTATACTACCTAAGATTTTGCCAGGGAAAAATATAAAAGTAAGTAATTATAATTTCTCATTAGCCATCTATTTGTCTTTATCTGTCTTACAAAACACTATATACAAAGGCTCTACCCAGTTTAATTCAATAATATGTTCAATGCAAGTCACCTATATGGTCTCAGAAAAGGAGGTGTCAATTACTTGAATTGACACAACAAGCAGTCCAATAGACCTCATCTTTTCTTCCTATACTACGAGTAAATGTGGTTCCAAACAGTTCTTTCTTTTTTAGCTTTCATTTGATTTCATTCAAGCCACTTCAAATATTGTTTGTCTTCATAACCATAACGTACATGCAAAATCGTAATATAATTATAAAAATACAACTGAAAGAGTAGATGATATCTAAAAATCATTTTCAAGCTACTTCAAAAGTGAGTTTTCTCATTATATATTGTTTCACAGTAGTCCATATTATGTAAATCCACGCTTTTCGCCTTCAAATACTCATTCAACCTAGTTTTAATGCCAGTTCTCTTATTACATATTGAGTAAATGTGGTTCTTAGGACTTCACTTCATAAAACCAACTTAAAATGATCATCTGGTACTCAACTATGTGAGAAAAATCAAAGCAAAAAATCAAAAATGTAAATAACTTTTCCATGTACCATGTAGTAGAGTAGTTTATTTGTAATAAAAACCTTTTACCTCTAATTTATTTTGGGTTTCATTTCATGAAATAAAAAGCAAACACCATATCCTTGTAGTATAGATTTATTATCATGCAAGTACAATTTTACAAATGAATTGTAGATATACCATCCATCACTTTTGATGCTTGTATCTTTAACCAAAATTGTAGTTGCATACAATTACGCAGTGCGCATGCATACTCTTGCACTGGCTGGTGGTAATTACAACATGAAGTATTGAGTTTGAAACTTAATGCTCGTAAGGCAGGACATCCCTGATCTTCAACATTCACAATGTTTTCCATGTGGAATAGTTTCTGTAATAATGTCATCTTTTCACTACCTTTACAATAAAAGACGGAACCCATTTCACAACATTGTGAAACAATATGGCGGATGTGGGATATAGTATATCCATTCGTAGTGTCCCAGTGTAACCCATGCAAATTGCGAGTTAACCATTCGACTTGTCTCTGATATCCAACCGGTAAATCATAACTTTCACAAGGTAATTTTACCATACAATGAAATAATAGAGTCGCATCACATGCAACTAGACAAAATTCTCGCATAATGTATTCATTCGACGAAATTTTGAATCCCTGAAAATCAAGAATGTACTGCCTTGTGCTTAGTAAACCAGAACCAATAGGATTTTGTTGCTCAAGAATCAACGGTATTAACTGAGCAATACACTCTGGGTCTTTTATGAACTGATGACAAACTTTAAACAGCGTGTTTTTCCCAATATGAAAATGACCCTGTTGCTGAAAATGTTCATAATAGTCTTGAAAAATCTCCGAGTGATTAATATGAGTTTCGACATGTTGTGCGATTACTGTTCCTGTGTTCCATACATACATACACTCATGCACACTATGTAAATTACATTCATTACATTGAATTTGATTTTCTTTTAGATATGCACTTATAGTTTTCAAAATACACTTGTCCACTATATATTCGCCCTTACATTTCAAACACGGAGCCATAATTCACTACACCACAGGGTCTTCACGGGGGAGCACGGTCCTTGGCACGGAGTAATGTCACCATTTCCCAGGGACACGTTCTTAGTATGTGACGAATGCCCCAGTCAAAGTTTTCCTTCAGCGTAACTCCTGCTGGATGTTTCTCCAAATACAAGTGAAATAGTGTTTGTACAGTCCCTGGATCCTTCAGTATCAATTTCGTACGTTCTTCATTCAGTCTATTTATCTCGTAAGCTGAGGTATTTGGAAATGTATAGCCTCCACGATGTTCAAAGCAGATATGATTGCATGGAGTAGTACAGTTATTAAAGCACCCTTCACAGAGCATGGCATGGTCGGGAAACCAGTCCTCAATGATCGAGTATATGCAGGCTTCGTCCACCCAGCGCGGAGAGCATTTGCAGGGCTCCTCGGTGGGCGGAGTAATAACAACTTCAGTAGCACTTGCCTTCGACATAGTTACGTGGAGACTGACGACCCCATAAGCAACATATATGCGTTATCAAACCGGAAGAGTCGGGGGGTGGCTGCTGTTTCCCACGGTCGGTCCCTTCAGGACCGGAAGCTCCATATGGTAGGGGTCACCAAAGGTCGTGAGAAACGTCAAAATTAAGATAAATGGGGCACAGGTGTTCAAATTTCGGTGGAAGGGGCTGGGAGAATCCAAGAACCCACTACTCAGCACTATCTCCGTATATGTCTAATGCATTTTTATCCTTGCACGAAATTTCAATGCTGCTCCAACAAATTCAATCCTAGAGAATTCTAACTTTCAGGGAAGACAGTTCAATTCAAGAGTTCGATCATTGCCCATTTTTATTTTCGTTCTTCTTCATTGTTGAAATCTCTGTGTTGTTGTTGTGAATATCAAAAACCTATAACAATGAAGCTCTTTAAACAATGAACAAGAAAGAAAATTAAGAATCAACATTGATAGAACTCTTAAATTTGTTATGAACTTTCTTCCCTGAAAGTTCTCTAGGCTTGAATTTGTAGAAGAACCATTGAAATTTCGTGCAACAATAAAAGTACATTAGTAATATACGGAGGTAGTGCTGCCATCTTTTGTTGGAGATCGTTGCTTTACATTAACCTTAAGTTCTTTGATAATTACCTTATATTCACGCTTTGTCCGTCAGGAAACTGCTTAAGCTACGAAGGTGGTTGAGGTGTCGTTGAAAAGGTCTCGGCAAAACGAGATCCAAATGTCTTGATTGGTGCTGTTAGTCAGTGTTGTCAACCCACTCTTTTTGTAAAAAATAAAATTAATTCCATTCCGTTAAATCTATCTGCACCAAAATTGAACACAAATGTTTCCCTCATATCGGTTCCTTCATGTTTGGGGAAGAGGAAGAAGATTGAAGGTTCCACCTAAGGAAAGTAGCAGGAATGTGGCAGCTGTACGTAAGCACACTTCCTGACAAGTTTAATTGTCGCTGCTGCTTTGTGAGAGGAAGTATTGTGAAGGAAGAGGAGAATACCTTTGGTTAATTTCCCTCGCTGTTTCTGCTTCAATGCCTTGAACCACTCTAAAATGTTTCAGGAATAGTTGTTAGTAATACTGGGCCCTGATTTCAGGTACTCTAACAAGACAACCCCTTCGGAATTCCAAAACACTCAGAGCACCACGTTTTTCTTCTAGTGAGTTGCACTTCCATCCTTTTCGAGAGGAAAGATATAAAATGCTCCCACTCTGTGTTCATCGTCTTGTTTTAAAGGATGGTACTGGTTCACTCAAGATCACCAATGTTGCCACTCTTTGAAACTATTCTTCTGATGCATCACCAACATTGTATGTGAACACTCCACTCTTCGTTCGCTCTGAAATGAAGTCAGCAAACGCTCAACCAAGCGGGGAAGATGCTTTGGATAGATGCAGATGTTCATGAACCGTAACTTATGCCACCCTCAGCGTCTATATAAATGGATTCTGATTATTTTGTCCAATGTGCTCTTGCCAGGATTACAGGTGTCCTTAATTGAAAGGACATGCCTTCCACTTTCATCTTGTCCTTCCGCCTTTTCTAGATTTCCTGAAATGTCCTCCATTCTCTAGTGACGAGGTTAAAACGTTCCGAATTGGATATATCCGTACTCCCATAATCCAAATTCCTAATTTTAATCATCAAATGTTTGTCACCGAAATATCAAGCAAATGGTTCATCATTTGATAACTACTTTCCATTTTCATTCAATGTTATTACTTGATAGGAAGATACAATAAAAATGTAAAATTTTGTGTAACGTGCCCTGTAAAAATTTAACTTTGAAAGTAAGAAGAAATTCTTCCATTTGTCAGCGTTTCTTTATCGGATTTGAAATGAAAGGTAACCATAGTTGTCGACCAATCTTCGCTTAGTTGTCCTCCATTGGAAGAAAAAGTCCACAGTTTTCAGTGTTTAGCTTTACTGTCCTCCACTGGTAAAAGATGATGTGGTAATCCTGCTTTTGCAATCAAGTCAATATCAAAGGTTGAGTACGGTCGCCTCTCCCGCAGTATCACGGATGAGAATAGTCTAATAAATAACCAACTCAAGGAGTTCCACATATGGACTGGAGAGAGCAGCACTATCGAACTTTAGTCGTGCCATCTTACAGCAGAGATAGGTACTTCTAGAATCTTTTCCAATTTTAACCATTGTTACTTGAACCAAAACGCTTGTGTTTAGCCGCTGACAAATAATATATAGCTCCAAGCTTAGTACGTTCTCAATGCTTGTAGGCACACACTTGAACTTTCTTTTCCAGGTTTCACACCGCCCATATGGACAATTATTCCCATAAATAGCTCTGGTTTCATCATAAATATGTATGGCAGTTTCACCCTATAGAAATAAGAACTCGATCACACATTCACTGGAATGTCTTCTCCGTAATTTTGAATAACTTTTCTCTACATCAAACAGACCTGTAAGGTAAATACATGAGTAATTAAGTTCTACATCCAGGTAGAATACTACATACAAAGTATTATACAGCTAACTCTATTCCTTCATAATCAAGGCAAAACTTATTGATACACCCTCGTATTATGTAATCAGTGTTTAGCCTTATAAATCCAGTGAAGTACATGTATAGCTTTCTTAGTTTTGTTACCTATATTCTTGCATCTCCAGCAGATCAAAGTCGATCTAAGGTTGATCGAAAAGGTAGAGATTTAACGTTTTTTTCAACGCTGATGCAACATGTGTACTAGTGCAGTTGCAAGAAGTCTGAGCATTCAATTGAGATCTTAAAAACAAAACTAAAGATCATTTTCTTTTATTTATGTAGTTTTTGGATCGTATAATCTACATATCACAGCAACCTTCATTGTTAAATGAGCCTTTACAATGCACACAATGAACGATGAAGTTATGACCTTTCCATTGATGCCTGAGAATTTTGGTGTGATTGCCAAGAAAAATAAGACTGAAAGCCAACTTGAGAAAGATCTTTGTCGTTATTTTTATTTATATTTTATTTATTTCTTTCTTCCACGATGAGTCTGCCTACTGCTAACCCAAGAAAGTAAGCATGAAGCATATTTATACAACAGTACTTTGAAATAACTATCGTATTTTCCAGTGTATGAACGATAAAAAAAAAAGTATGTTCAAAAACTGGTAATTTGTCTACGCTTAGAAACCCTGAAAGTTGAAGTGCGAGTTATGATTGTCAGTTGTTTATTACATTAAGAGGTCCCAGTACTCCCAATCCCCCTTTTAAATATATTTTTTCTAAATAACGGACAAATAAAGTGGAACAATAATAGTTTGGAAAGCTGCCCCAATAGTGTTTATCGGATGTACTAATCCACAATCCCAATGTGTTTGTTTCTAATGAGAAATTTGAACACCTGGGTTATTACGTCATACTTGACCGTTTTTCAAATTTCTCGGCTAAATGAAACTGTTTCAAAATGTGAATTAGTTTATTTGCTGGATGCTAATGAGTATTGAAAATTTCAGTATTGTTTTTTGATTTCCCCCACCATTTTTAAAAATAAAAACAGTAGGGTGTGACTCCGAAGGACTCTTACAACAGTGAAAAGGAAGAGAATTGATTTTCCATTATTCCCAGTGTTGCCGGGTGTAGACAAGTTACCATTTTTTTCCTGGAGAGTTTTACCTTTGACCTTTATTCTTGAAAATGACAAATTGAGGTAGATAACCATCAATAAGTGTCGCTCTTCTCGAATTGTGTTGCCAGAACTCATTCTATTATTTTATTTTTAAGAGGCAGAATTTTCGGAATATACCACTGATGCCTCTGTGCAAAACTTGTAAATCTTTAGGAAGGCATTTCGTCTCATGTTCGATGACCAGTCATGCTGACTCGTTACTGACACCGAGAAATGCAGCAACCGGTTAAATAAACGGGTTTTCACACATTTTTTTGTAAAAAAAAAAAAAATAATAATAATCAATAATCTGGCAACATTGTTTACAGCTATGCCTGAGTGCTGATTGATGTTTCATTTGTTAAGCCTAGATTACTAAATCTCTTGTGAGAGACGTGAGTACTAAACCCTTATAAATTTTACCACTGTTTATTTTATTACACACTGTTAATGTGTTATTTTCCGAAATAGTGAATATTGTTAGAACTAATATGATAAAGAATATCTGTATTCTAATATTTCTGCAAATGCTTTTGCAAACAAAAAAATTTACATAATGTTGGATGTTATAGGAGGAAAGAAAAAAAAGAGAAATTAGGATTTCGAAAAAAAAAAGTGTTAAATGTGCTTGTTTATAAAAATGAACAGTGAAATAATTATGTAAGATGTACAAAGAAACATGTAATATAAATTAAATAAAGTTTTGTGAAATAAAAGTTAGGCGGGAATTTGAAAATAGGGTTAAAAAAAAATAGCATTTTGTAAAATTTGTCTCTCGGTATCTCACCAGTATCTATTTTATTTTTTTCCTCACATGACACACAGTACGTACTGTATATCTCTTTGTGCTGGACATACATCTGGTTACAATCGCCTTCATTATCATTTTTGCATCTTTCGCAGTGATATGTTCGATTTTTCTATTTAGTAATTGTCTAATTGTTTGACAATCTATTTCATCTTCATCTCTGTTAGCCATACTTTTCTATGTATCTCCCCTCAAAATCAATGGAGATTTTGAGGGGAGATACATATTTAGGTAGAGATTCCGCCAGGATTTTTAGTTTGGAGGTGTAAAGTCAAAATCGGGAGGGTGTAAGTGAAGTTTTCCACGGTTTCTATCGATTTTTTACCGTAAAAAATTCAAACTTGGGATATGAGCTCGATAATTTGGGGGATGACACCCCTACAGGGGGAGGGGTCTGACAGAATCACCTGTCTTCAGTTAATATACAATACATCGCATACCATGCATAATACATAAATGTTGAAATATTGAACCCTAATACTAAAAAAGTAAACAAAACACTTCTTTTCAGTATAAAAAAAAAACTGACGTCACATAAAACCATCGTAAAAATTACGTCACAACGTAGTACAAAGAATCACACAAACGACGCAGACTAACTTCGCAGTCTGTCAGTAGGGGACACATACACAGTTCATTAGATAGATTACATTTTCTATTTCGAATCGTATAATTTATGAGGAATAAATTTTGAGGGATAAAATTTTGGGTAAATATCTTGAAAATTTCTCAACATATTGGACTATAATTAAGCATAAGAATAAAGTTTCTATGTATTTTAGTTTTACTGTTACCTACTGTGAAAGAGCGATTGCATAACTTTTAGAACAGTCACTAATACGCAAGCGCGTTGGTACACTGCAAAATGATTTCTTGTGTTCCTTTTCATGCACGTACTGCGTGTTGCGTCTGTAAAAAAAGGTAAAGCTATCCCCTGTGCGATACGCACGCGCCGTGAACGGTGCATGGGGGATGTGGAGATTGCGTCTGTAGGGAGCAAAAAGAGATAAAGAAAAGGTAGGTGAGCAATGTTTCCAGGGCCATTTTTGCATGCGCTGAGCTTGTATTTTTTTTTAGTAGAAGTGTTGCCAGGCGTTCTTGACCCAAATTGCTCAGAGGTGGTTACAGCATGGAAAAAAGGTACTGGGAACACTGTCCCCCTACCTTTCTTTTCTTTGTCTCGCCCCTGCAACCGCGACAACAAACTCCATAAATGAAAGGAGTCTTAAACGTTGGGAAAAGTTCATTTCATTCTTTCATAACAGGGAAAGTCAATTTTAATACTTCTAAACCTCTGTTTTCTTACAGACATTTACAGACACGTCATATAATATTTACCAAATTCCTATTTCTATAGTCAAAGAATGTCCTTTAAACATTCATTTTTCATAAGAAATACCTAGTTTAAACTTGGCTACGCTCATTATGCTCCAATACTTTTCTTTTATTGTGAAATATCTTTGCAACATTAACAGTTCCCGTCATATATTGATGTCAAGAGTGAAACCTTTTTTTCTCTCCTTGCTGCATTTCTTTTCACTTGTCACTCACAGAAGAGGGTGGTGGTGGGCAAACAGAGAATCGATTTGTATTGTTGTTCTGTTGTGACAATAAAATGAATGAATGCAATCAAGAAAGTCACTACCAAATGGAAAACAAGATATAAAAAGCTGACATTTTCTAGGAGGCGGGAAATTGCAATTAATAATCGCCGGAAGTGAAATGTTATTTTATATCATTAGCACCAACACGTCTGTTACTAATTAGTGTCAAACTACTTCAATAACAGAAACAAAATCATGCAAGCATTAGGATATATGTTCATTCGTATGCACTACATATCAATATGTAAAATATGTAGGGATAGATAGCATCAAATATCATAGTTCAAACAAATATGCTCCTAAGTTCGTTCAATATACGAGTAAATATTTTAAGGTTATCCTACACAATAGTTTGTTAGAGCTTAGTTAGAATCATGGGGGTCGTTTATGAATATCAAAAATAGTAACGGATCTAAATTTGAGCCCTGGGGCATTCCAGATAGGGTTCCCAACTGTCCCGATTTGGGCGGGATTAACCAGGAATTCTTCGTCTTGTCCTGGAGGAACTTTTTGGTTCATCGGGACGGTTAAAATCCCGGAATTTAATCTTCCGTTTCTTCAATAATAAATATACATGGATGGTATTGTTACATGGGCGCATTTATGGGGGGCATTGTCCCCCCCCCCCCAGTCATTTCAGAATGGTTTTAAATGACCCTCGGAATATCTTCCAACCTTAAAGTAATTATCCCCAGTGGCGTAGGAAAGGGGGGGGATATGGGGGATATATCTCTCCCCTTGACTCCAACTTTATGAACTTGGAAGGATAGTATTTCCACAAGAAAAGAATGAAGTTATGTTTGGAAACATATAATTTCTAGTTAAAATATAAAATTAATTATAAGGGTGGTAACAGCACTATAGTTTACGACCGTCCCGATATAATTCTAAGTTTATTCATAAACAGACAAGAGTCGTATTGTACATTCTGCGTTGTAGTTTCACATTTAGTTAGCTGTGGTAAATGACCATTAGGACAATCAATAAAATAAAAAAAATATTTGACAATAATATCGATAGCGCCGTTAAAAGAAGGAAAAAGAAGATTTCTAGACAGTAATGAAGAATGTAGTAATTCCTGTACTGATAGTCCCAACGAGGGTAGAACGGAGAAAATTTTGAATATAAAACATTTAAAATCTGTGGTTGAGGCAGTTATTTTCCATGTAGAGAAATAACTTTAACAGACGTCCTCGTTACATTACATATGAATTATAAATTAAGATTACACATATTGGAAAGTTTCGGTTGTAAGATCTAATGTGATCTTTCAGATTATAAGGGAGAAGATAAAATTTTGGTTAACTTTATTTTCTATGGGCAATGTTAGTAACTTTTGACTTCGACCTGTTACGATTATGCGAGGGCAACGCTTGTTAAATTTCAATAATATGCATGCCCCAGGTAGAATTCGAACCCGCAATCTTGGAGACGCTGGCCTAATGCCTCAGACCACACGACTACCCCGGTCGGCTATAAGGGAAGAAGAGTCTAATCGTTAAAATCAATCATTGAAATTTGCGATCAAATGTCAATTAAGGAATTTCTTGCCTGACTAAATTCATCTTATTGATTTTCTGCATTAGCGGATGAAACTCTTAATATCACCTACACGACAAAACTTTGTTGTTAACTACGTCAATGATGAGTATGATTTCTTAAAAAGCAGTTTATGCACTGACTCAGTAACAATCTGGGAGATTTTCCCTAACGTGGTGTTGGCCGGAAAATTTTGAATATATATATAGAAGACATACTGTAACAGTACCCTTCTGCGGTTGTGCAACACACTCACTCAATGTGGGAGTATTTAAGACCAATCATATTCGACTGATATTGAATTATTTAGGATCAATTGGAACACTATATTTTATGTCCGCTTACGGAAAGCGCATTTTGTGGGGTTATGGAGAGTGCAATCTTTCACCTATAGCATAAAAAATTGAAGTATGAAAGGATGGATATAAAAATATAACTCAATCCATTATTTTATAGAATTACCCCAATTTGTGTTCGGAGCAATTATCCATATTTCTTTATTGAACAATTTCACAAGTTCACATTGAAGGCATGTAATTAATTTAATGCATTTATAATTTATTCGTTATTTTTATTCGATTAAATTAGTATTTTTGCTACGATTAACCGTTGTACATATTCTTACATAAGGAACACCTTAAGCTTTACTTAGTAGAAGCTGTGAATGACGCCAAAGATGGTGTTATAAAGTGTGAAAGAGCTAAAGCAAATTGTCTGAAGGAAAAACAAGCAAGTCGCAGTATATTTGAGTTTCAAAGAATGTATGAAAATATTAGCAAAAATCCAGAAAATTGTCTAATTACAGTATAAGACATGCTCTTTCACGCATGTAACCCGACTTTTCTTAGGATTTTCACGAATTTGGGGGAGGTTCAAAGGGGACCTGGAAACGAAATTAGATAACAAATACAGCGTCTTTAAAAGTTATACTGACAAACTTCTGGAGGTGATTCCTAACATCAAAATAAGACGAAAGTTCATCAGACAAATTTTCGAAATGTGTTTAGTTTCGAAACTTAAGGGTCCCAAAAGCGTGGGAAAATGAACTTCAGAGCTTCATATATCTAACATCACAAAAGTAGAGCTGATGTGGCATGGTTCCGTCAAACACTATATCTGCACTATCCCAAAATGCATCTTTCAAAATTCCACAATGGGCGCGCAAGGGATTCCTCAAAGAAATTAAAGGATTCCCAGAAAGGAGCATGAATGGGACGGTTTTCACCAGGAAACAATAATTTGTCTGCGCCAAGTAGATATCTCACCGAGCAGCCGTAGCTCAGTGGTAGAGCGTTGGCGTAGCATTCGGGAAGTCGTGGGTTCGATCCGAGCGGCAGACCATCCTGACTGAGGTTTTCCAGGGCTTTTCCTCAGTCATACCAGGCAAATGCCGGAATGGCACGTTCAACATAGCCCCTGGCCGATCCTCCCGACTTCTTTCTCCTCACCTATCCCGGTCTGAGCCTTAGATGCCTAAAGGCCATAAATAAAATTACAATTCAATTCAACTCGATATATCAAGCAGGTTCCATACACCGAACAATTTTTAAAAATGCGTTGTTGCGTAACAAGCAGGAGTAAGAATTGCATAATTTCATCGAAAGTTTGATTTATTTGTTATCAAAGAGATTGAATATCATTGTCCGATTGGATGCTGGGAATGTCGTGTGTCGTCCTTACACGGAAAGTCTTTTAACTCAGGCTCATTTCGACCTACCTCTACTTCAGAAATATTCCGGAATCCCCTACTTCCTTCGGGATATCCCTTGCGCGCCCATTGCGCAATTTTGAAATATGAATTTTCAAATAGAAAAGGTGGTAAGAAATATGAAGCTCTAAGAATCATTTTCCCATGCTTTCGGCACCATGTAGCTCCGAAACTATGCACATTTCGAAAATTTGACACACTAATTGCGAATTTTGAAAGTGAAACTAATAAAAGTGCAATGGAAACCTATAAGATTTCCAAGCTTTTTAAAAGTGCTTCAGATTCTGTACAACCTGCACCTACAGCCACGCCAAAGATTATATTTTATAGTCTGAAACGAACAAATACGTATATCTTTGAAAAATTCAAACTTTCAAATGTGGCTGAACGGACTGGCAGTTTTACAAGAGAAAACTGTCATCAAAGTGAGCGTATAAGCATTAGTAAATGTTGGTCGAGAAACTCTTCGTTCTTTACAAAATCTAACCTGTTGTTCCAAATATGGCTAAATTTGTATTAGAATTATGGCTGAACTAAGCAAACTATACTTATATAATATATTCATGCATTTAATACTTTTCCGCACAATACCGTAATTGTGCTGTTATAAAATTATAGAAAAAACAGACCCGAAATACAGTTTCTTTTCAAGGAATTTGTTGTGTTAGGTTGCATAACTGCCGAGGATATGATTTTCTATATATCCCCTCCCTTGAGGGATTCCTATCTACGCTACTGATTATCCCCCCACGGTCTCTCTCCTAAATCCGCCCATGGTTGGTTAAAAAAATGTAAGTGTCCAACTGTCGCAATCGCAATGTTTGACATAGTTTGCTCAAATGAAACAATGCATAATTCTGTATATAGAACAACTGCCACCCCCACCCTTTGTTCTGCTTAGTTTTACATCGGGTTTCCAGAGATTGACAATTGCAGGTAGCAAAAGGAGGAGAGAACTGAGCAGTGACTGCAAACTAAAAAAAGAAAAAAAAAATCGCTTGCGTTAGAAAAAAACAAGCGTTTTTTCTTTTACAAATTTCTCTGGTAACAGGTATGTTTCTCGTTTCTTAAGTCACTCCCAGATAAATAGGATGCACAGCCCTATCGGCAAATATTTGTCCGGAATAGATCAACCCATAGTTGGGAACCCTGATTCCAGATGACATTTCAAAAATTACTTTGATACGAATTCTCCGTGAAAACCGATTGTAAGTAGCAGCTGTGAAAGATCGTTTCTGATTTAAGCTGTTCAAACAAATATATTCGGTTGGTGCGAATGAAATGAACGCTTTGAGGCCAGGTGGGAAACGCACCTCAGCAGCACAACACAGGGATCGTCTGAGGTCGCGTCTGACGTCAGAAACTCTGTATACGTCCAGCAAACAGTCTGGGATACCCAGACAGTCAGAAGGCAGTGTGTTGTTGAACAGGGTCGTATGTAATTGTACCATGGAGAACACACTATTGCGATTGATTTTCTCTTTACTAATTCAAACTGGGGCATTTTGCAAAGGAAGCCGCAAGAAAACACATTAACAGTGCATTTGGGACAGGATTAGCGAATGAACGCAGCATTCGCCGTTGGTTTGTCAAATTTCGTTCCGGTGACACAACATTGCAAACTGAGCCGCGTGGCTGGTCACCGCCCAATATCATGTTCGGATGAGCTGCTCAGGAACATCGTGGAAGCGGACCCTCGGGAAAGAGTTCGTGCCATTGCAGACGAATTCGGCATACACTATACCACTGACATTCGGCGGCTCCGTGTGAAAAAGTTCGACCATGGATAATACAAGAGTTAAATAAAAATTAGTAGACTACCAGGAAATAATAATAATAATATGTTATTGGAGGGGATGATAGCTATTAGACTGGGATTTTTAGGGATAGTCAGTAATGTTGGGAATAGAGATAGTATCATATAGTAGTATTGGGAATAGATATACATTGGAGGATTCTGTGCAAGTAATAATAACTCTATAGGTATAGATAGATAAACAAAGTAAGAATGAATAATTAATAAAGAATAAGTAATGAACATAATAATAATAATGAAAATGATTGAGTATGAATGGAAATTTAAATAAAAGAGAAGCTACAAGTAAATAAGTATATTTAAAGAATCTAATTAACTAATTAATGAAATAATAATAATAATAAATACATAAATTAAATTCCCCCCAATCGCGGAAATAGGGTCCAGGATTGTCCGCCGGGAACTGGGCTATTAGAAATATCCCCTATAGCCCTCCCAACAGCATTAACTTTGAGTAAACAGGTCCTACCGACTCCGTGCCTCGATGCCGAGCAGTGATCGAGGCTGGGAGACGAAACGGGGGATGGCCTACCCCAACTTTGTGGAGAATCCGTTTTCGATTCGTTGTACCCCTCAGGTACTCGAAACAAAGTTGTGTCAAGAAGACAAAGAGGTAGGGGTGGCTAGGAGGGTCCCAATAATAATAATAATAATAATAAAAATAATACATGAATTGACACCGGTCAACAAGAATGGTCGTCTGAAGATATGTGCAGTTTTCTGAGAGTAAGGAACAAGTGGGAAGGTTTCCTGCATCGGATGTCACTTCAAATGAAAAATGGATCTGCTATCACAATCGTAAGTGGTCACGACAATGGTTGGATCGTGATCAACGTCCAGGACGGTGTCCTAACCTACCTCTCCACTAGCCGAAGGTGTTGTTGCTGGTATGGTGGGAGTGATCTATCATATCTTTGACAGGAGAGGTGAAACCATTAATGCAGATCGTTACAGTGCTGAGCTCCATGAAATGCCTCGCAAACTTATCGGCAAACATCCAGCAATGGTCAACAGACATGGTGTCTTCATGTTGCAAAACAGTGCCCACCCACACGACGCGCAAAGAATGGTGCAGGCTCTCCATGAGTTGTAGTATGAAATCCTTCCTCACCCGCCGTATTCCCCCGATCTTTCTCCCACTGACTACCACGTCTTCCGGCATCATGAGCACTCCCTGGCAGGGAAGACCTTCCCTGATGATCGGGCAGTGCAATATGCAGTTGAGGATTTCTTCGCATCGCAGACTCCAGATTCCTTTCGTCACGGAATCCAATCGTTGGCTGAACGATGGCAACAGTGAATGGATGCAGACGACGACTACTTTAATTAACCAGGTAATATAAATTTCATTTCTTTGGCCTTTGGACATGACACACCTGGGGTGTACATTTTATTCGCACCAACCCAATAATTACGAAGGCAAGAGTACTTACTGCTCCTACAAAATTAAGTCTAGAAAGTTCATAAGCACTGTCCGTGCCAATTTTTTTCTCTTCTGTTCACGATTGGAAGCAGGCTCGTAGCGAGCCGAAAACCTTAGGGGGGGGATGAGCAGATTTTAAGGGAGGTAGTCGATATATCAAACAGATTCCTATACGAAAAGATTTTAATTAAAACTGTGTGGTTGCATAACAAACAGGAGTAAATGACATAGCTTTCAGTGAATTTGCTGTATATTTTATGAGTAAAAGAGAGTGTAATTGCCCGGTTAGAAGCCAGTGATTACGTTTATGATCTCTAATCATACGGAAAGTCCTCTTATTCGCGCTTATTTCTATCCGTATTTAATTCAGAGCATGTCTGGGAATCCACTACTTCCTTTTGGGCCATTCCTTGAGTATCCATTGCATAATTTTGGAATATGCTATTTTGGATAGAACAGGTCTCAAGTGTCTGAGGGTGCCATGCCGCCTCAGTTCTACTCTTCATGGCATTGAAATTATCAAGTTTTAGAATTTATTCTCCCACCAGAAACGAATCATTTGTGCATCTTCGATGGTCTGTACATTTTCTTAAAACTTATTTTCATGCCCTGAATTTCGTGAGGTAGGTATATCGTATATTGCATTACCTCGCCGCAAATATCGGACATAGCTTTCGGCGATAAGTTAGGTCTATGATTACGGAAAAGTAACAGAAAAACGGTAACGTGAAACAGCTAGATTTCATCCAGGCCTGTCACCAATCAAAACCTTTTGAATTGGCACCGGTCCTGTTAGCTGAGGGATCAGCTGCTTGATCTGATGAAGCACATGAGCCAGTATTACGCAATGTATCACACTATTATTTAAAACTGATCTACAAGGATGGCATTATTATTTCCAGAAATCTAAAGTTTGGAATAATCTATTTTTCCATTTAAATCGAGACAACCAGACCAGTGTTGGTTTCGATGCTAGCCTACAGTTTCGGTTTACCAAACCAACATGGGATTTGACTCAACCTGCTTCTTATATCTTTAACAAAAATCAAAACTTCTTCACGGCCCAATATTAGAAACACAATTCATTATTGAACTTGCGCATTCAATACACATATTAAACGCATAACACAACTTTTCGACTACGCCTGTAGCGATTATCAAGTGTACTGTTAACGGAACCATTTTCCTTTTTTGTTTGTTCTTTAATATTTGAATTCATGTTGTTATTTTTCTTTTTTCTTTAATTCTATACATATTAATGACGTTCTTCCATTCTTGGTTTAAACTTTCACATTCCTTTTCATTAACATTATTCGGATGGTAGCACATGCGATATCCTTTTCTAATCAAGCTTTCTGCCTAATTCTTTGCTCCTCTGAGAAACTTAATGCTACTGTTGTCTATATGACACTACACAGTAAAAATTAGCTGTGTTAATTTAACACAATGCAGTGTCCCAACGTGACTACCAGTTTTTTTTTGTGTTAAATCAACACAACACACGGTGTTGATTTCGGTACTGGAAGAAAAAAAAAGTTACGGCTGCAGCGAGATTTTGAACATAGGTTACTCAGTTAGAAAAGGTGTTTTACCGTCTTGGCTAAATTGTCAGACAGAAAAAGCACTAAATGCAAACGATATTTATTAAACAGCATTTGAATTAAACGACTTCACTATAGATTCAAACAAATATATGTTGCTGAGCCCCCAAACAAACTGAGTTACTTGCACGACTTATCCCATGGTTTTATCTCTTTCTTTCTGTCAACTGAGAACCAGAATTCCCATTCATTGAGAATGCTCCATTTCTATGAAGGTGGCCGCAAGATGGCGACGGCCAAACACTTGACCAGCATTACGGCCTTCTTATCGTAAGAATATGTCAAATGCAGTGCCTGTTTTCATAGAAATTGAACATATTCTCAATAAATGGGGATTGTGATCCCTAACTGACAAATGGAAAAGTGATTAAATCATGGCATAAGTCGTGAGAGTAACTTTGTGTTTGGGGTTCAGCAACACATTTTATCCTCTATACTTTCTGAATCTAGTGGAGGGGGGGGGGTTCTGTTTGGCGATTTAGCCCAGACGGTAAGATACTGAACTTCTAACTCAACAACTCAGCTTCAAATCGTGCTGCAGCTGTAAATTTTGCCTCTAGTACCGAAATCAACACCGTGTCTTGTGTTGATTTAACACAAAAAGTGATAGTCACGCTGGAACTCCGGATTGTGTTGAATTAACACAGCTATTTTTTTACTGTGTAGAAGTTATATAAATACTTTCAACATCTTATTATCTGATCATTGGGGGAATCAAAACCAGCATTCTTGGAATTGAATCAGTACTTCCTTTCACTTGTGTGTGGGAAAATTCTACATTTGGGCTGATATGTTAGGATCTTCAGTTTAAATTACATCTAAAGCTTCTCTAGCCAAAAGGAGTTCGCGCCTCATGAATAATTCTGGATACCAATAAGCTTTTCTTAAGCTCAACTGCTTGTAGGCACTATATTTTGGATTCTGCATTGTGGTGTTTGTCCGTCTGTCTCTCAGAAGCCAAATATTATATGAATATTAATAGATGAAAGTTTTCTTTTGTATGTCTTGTCAATGGGTTCTTTCATTTCTTTACGAATTGAATCAATGCCTGCTTTTGTTGTTAGTGGATTTCTTTCCTTTAACCCAGCGCTTTTGTAGAGAATATAATAAAAAGACGATTTCTTTTGGTTGTGTTTATCGTGTGTAAAACTTTTGGAAATGTTCCCCTATGATGCTTTTAAAAATCCATTTGGTTATTGTGTTTCCGTCATTGTTTTGCCAAGTATAGCAACTGATTAATCTGTCATCGTTTTAGTCAACTTTTTTTCTAGCGTTTTGCCTAATCGGCAGGTCCTTTCTATTTCTCCTGAATACTCAGATGTCAGTGGAGAGTTTTTGTTGCACTATTTGTTTCTGCGAGCTGGGTGGAATTTTGTTATTTTATTATTATTATTATTATTTGTAAGGATTTGAGCAACCTCCATGGTGCCTATAAGTATTTTTGTGCTTTTATATATTAAACCATCCCTATATTTTTAGGGAAGTTTGCCGAGTTCCTGTGAGGGTATCAATTGTTTGTCCAGACAGGAATCGACTTAATGATTCCCGAGATTTTTGTTGTGTTAGCTCCGCTTTTTATTGAACAAGGAAGTTAATTAGATGGCGTAGGTAGACTTCTAATTTATTCACGTGAATACTTCAGTTGTTGTTATTAGAGTATCTTTTTATATAGGGAGCGAGCGCATAGTATATTTAAATGAAAGTAACTTCAGGTGACACTCTTAAATATATCTCATTTCTTCTCTAATTTTATAAAAATTCGCATGCATCTTCCGAACCGCACTCGATAGTCTAACAATGCCCTTTTATTACCACAAGACGTTAATTCAAGTTTGACCTTTAATTTTCATACATATATGCAAAGTATTGCTAGGGGACTAGGCGAGAAATCTAGGGGGGCTAAGGACCCCTAGCCCCCCTTTCGCTACGGGCTTGATGGGAAAAGCTTCATTCTTACAATCAAGCGATTTCAAACATGATTTTAAAAAAAATAAAAGTGGTGCAGATAGAACTCTTGTAGTGATTATGAACTGTCTTTGAAAGTTTCAACTCTCTAGGCTTGCATTTGTAGGAACAGCGTTACAATTTTTAACAACAGAAAATATTATAAACATACGGAGGTAGTGTTGCTAACTATCGCTAGAGATCATTGCTTTACAATAACTTCTTTTTGTTCGTGGCACACTGTCTTTTGTCGTGCATTCCCGCGCTACATTAACGTACGAGCTGGCAACGATGCAGGAGACTTGGTCAGTAATTGTAAGGCGTAACCAAACTAATAATTTCCCTGTAAAATAAATATCTTTAAGCTCGTGAATAGTTTTTCTTGTTTCTATTTCAAAATAAATATTGAGTGAAATCATTTGAATATCTTTTACTAGAAAAATATCACGAAGTCTCAGAAGTTTCACGGCACACCTAGCAAATCTCGTGGCACACCAGTTGACAACAACTGATTTACAACAACCTTAAGAATCTCTTTCGCTATTACCTTTATTTCTTTGAAACACTTTCTACTGAACTAAATTAAGACTTTATTACAAACCGCGAAAACTGTTCATCTAGTTGGCATTTTCATTCTCCAATACTTTGTACCTACATAAGAGTAAGTAAGTCACACTCTTTCAGTGTTCCACTGACGCCAGGGATTCTGTCAGAATTTTCAGTTTGGGGTGGGGGGTGTAAAGTCAAAATTGGGATGGTGTAAGTGGAGTTTTGCACGGCTACTATCGATTTTTGATTGTAAAAAATTTTTAAAGTTGGGTGGGTGTTGTCGAGAATTTGGGGGCAGTGACACCTCCATACGGAGGGTGACTGGCGAAATCACTGACTGATTCTAAACTTTTGATCGAACCTGACCATCCACAACATCTTTTAAATTAAAAGAAAATAATAAAACGAAAACAGATTGGATAAACAACTCAATACTTTAGCGTAACACTTTTGAGGAGTTTAATTATTGCTGTTGTTGGCCATTGATTGTCGTGGTCAGTAATTTCTCTTCGTCTTTCGGGAATATTTACTCAGCATCTCCATCTTGACGTCACCGGACAAATCACAGCAAAAACATTTGGTGATGTTTTTTTTCTTATTTGTGTTTTGTGTCCATTACTTCGTTTTCCTGCTCTTTGCCGCGGTAGAATGATTAATGTGTTGTCGAGGTTCGAGCACTCTGTTACCATAGGAACCGAAATCCTTAGAGCTAATGATGGAGGAGAGAGAGAGGAGGTCAGAAGGACAACTTCACCACTTGTCATTTGACCGGAAAATTGCCTTTTACTCCGTGGGTGTTAGTTGCAACCTGACAGCAGCCAATTAATTGTCAATTGACCCTTTCTTTATCCCTTGTGTTGGGAATACCACACGACCACGTCGCGTACATTTAGAGCAACCCACATTCGCACTTATGAACGGAACAAACAATCTCCAAAAAAATCCCACAAAGGATTTAAGTATATCAAATGTAAATATCGTTGATAAAATTGTTTTCATTTACATATATGGTTGGGTTATTTTAGTAGCAAATGACTGGGTCAGTTCCGATGTAATTGATGATGATGATGGGTGTTCTGCCCTAAGGGAGGTCTTGACCCGAAGGTCAATCGGTAAGGTGAACCGATGGTGGTTTGCCATTGCATTCCATGGGATGAAGATGACGCCTTAAGGACGGGGCCTACAGTTTAACGTGAGCACCGGGAATCGAACCCGTGACTCCTTGATTACAAGGCAGTGAGTGTTATCACTCAACCCACATGTGACACTCCGATATAATTAACTCTTTAAAATTCGCAACATGCATGATCTTTGTTTGAATTTGAACCTACAATTTGCTTTATAATAGTCCAGGATAGTTTCCAAATTACAAGCCTTTGGTTCTTTAGAAATCCTCTAAGAGTTCAGTTCGTTACCCCGGTGTTCTCAATTCTTCTTTTCGGAGTAGATGCACCCCATGAGCAAAATAACGGCGGGACGATTGCCGTCGGCTTTAGACTAAGGTCCCCCTTACACGTACGGTTCCGGCCTCAAGTCCTGGCCTTGAGGCCAGAACTGTACACTTGGTCCTTTGTCGTACCCTACCCACACACGTACAGTTTGGCGCGAAGGTTGAGCAGTCGGCCTGCGGGAAATTCCACACACGTGCAGTTCAGCCTCAAGACCGAGCGACCTCGAGGCCGCACCTCAATAGATTCCACTAAGACCCCCCCCCATACATGTACAGTTTTACCTCAGGGACTGGCAGAACGGTACGTGTATGGCAAATCCTTCAGACGAATCGTCGGCCTGTTGGTCTCAGTGGAATCTATTGAGGCCCGTAGACCCAACCTGGGGGTAACTCGGCCTGAAGGCTGAACTGCACGTGTCGGTTTCCCGCCGACCGAGACAGCGTTCAAAACATTATTCTAGTGAACGTCGTGTCATTTTTCACCCAACAGAGCTACTTCGTGTCGTGACTGCTAATCCTTCGCGCCAAACTGTACGTGTGTGGGGAGGGCACGACAAAGGACAAACTGCGCAGTTCTGGTCTCTTAAGGCAAACGACTTGAGGCGGAGACTGTACGTGTATGGGGATCTAGGCCATACCCCGCCTAGGCGGTCACCCGCTGGCGACCCGCCAGAAATTCTAGCTGATAGCCGCTCTACTCTGACGAATGTCCGACACAGTGGCTGTCCCGTAATGTCCACCGGTGAACCGACAAGACAACGAAGGCGACAAATTCTTAATGGGATGCATAGGGTTGTCCACCAGGGCTATTTTGACCAGAAGGGGGTTATACCAATCAGGAGAAAAAACAGAACAATACCGTCATTAGTTATCAGATTCACCCCTTCGCCCAATGAAACTTCAGTCAATAGGGTGCAGACTGAAAAAAAATCCCGCAGATCACGATCGTATTGACCTGATTTTTCCCCTCTGATCGATATATCCTCCTTCCGCCCGATCGAATTAGCCTCGGTTAACCCTAATGCTCTCTGGGGAAGCTGAGGAGAACACGCTTCTTGGACTACACTTGAATACTTTCCACTATGGCTTGTTAAACCAACTTATCTAAATTGAACAAAGTCCAAAATGTCTTTATCCACATTGTAGAGCACATAAATCTAACGTACCGTATGCATTTCGAATTCTCTTGATTTAAAAAAAAAACATAGACACATGAAGGAAGCTAAGTGACTTAAAATTTCTTTATAAAATAATGCAGGGCACATTCAGGGCCAACGATCTTCTTCCGCTTTTTAACCCCCTTTCCGAATTGACACTTTATACTCCGTTACGTACCCTTGCTCCGTTGGATGCACCGTCGATGGTTATCCGAATTCCCCCTTCGACGGAACATTGAAGTGAACGGAGCAACGGAGGACCAGATGATCACTTGACCCTCCGTTCGGTTGCGCGCTGCTGCCATGTTGAAAAGAAAAAAAGAGGGGGATATTGCATGCTTAAATTCGGTCTTCACTTGGGAGTTGGGACAAATGTGTACAATTGATCACACGTTGCAAGTTTAAAATGAACGACCGTGCAGAAGTATTTGAATGTATTTTAATAGTTTAAGATTTGATTTTACATTATGTTATCGATATTGTACCATGCTGTGAGTGATATATCTTCATGATCATTGAATAATTTTTACTTCGCAATATGAAAATATTGTTGGTTAGATTTCACCAATGGGCTTCCATGTAGATATTAATAGATGAGAGGGTAACATATGAGTAGTTTATTTAAGAATACTAAGATTAAGAACTCTTATAATTATTTGAAGTGTTTTCAGAACTTCAAATGCGTAACGCTGTCAAGGCTCACTACTTATTCATAGATGCTGGTATAACATTATTTAGTGATTCATAGTTCATGAGACGCACTTATCTTGCAAAAATTTCCAGAATAACCTGCAAAATTGTGATCATCCTTCGAATAGATATCAATCTTCGTCTGTTGTTATTTTATATATGCCGAATACCTACAAGTATGGGAATTCTACGCCTACATCTATCTTCATCCATGTTGCTTTTTGGCTTGTTCAGTTTGCATCAAACTACCTTGACTTCGCATTGCCCAATACTCACTCACATTACTCGCGGAGGGTTTTCAGCTGTTTCCAGACTTGAGTGAAATCTGTGGTTAAAATTTTAAACACTTATTTAATTCGGATAAGTGTGCATAACGGAAGTGAACGGGACAGAACATAACGGAACGGAACGGAGGACCATTGAATTCGTAAAGGGGGTCAGTACCCAGACAAAATGCCCGTTCACAGCATCACCTCTACCTCTCAAAACCGAGATTGTTTGGTTCATCGATCTCTTGTACACAGATTGTCACAATTTTACAATACTCTTCCTTTGCCACCAGATTTATGCCTCAGTAAAAGTACATTTCTAGCGGATCGTTAAAAGAATCTGGAATGAAAAAAAAACTGATTTCATTTATTACTGTATAATTGTTTTGCTGTTGTTGTTGATTGATTGTTATATCACATTACTACAAGAATGGTGTAAAATGGCATTTGCTGTATCCGTACTAACATTTAATAAATAAAGGATAAATAAAAATATGGAAGTATATTGAATTTTTGAAAATCCAAAAATTCTCATTTATGCATATTGGAGGTCCAATATCTCTGGTGAGACAAAATATAAAAATTTATTTCTTTACATGTTTTACATTTGTCAGGAGAAACCACGGTAGAAATTTAAACTTTGATATTTGAGTCTGAAGGGAGTTACAGATTTGCAAAAAGGCGGTAACATTCTTACATAGAAAGGTGGAAACATTTTGCCAAAGGCTTGGTTGCATAATGGAATGAAAAAGGACCTGCTGAGCAGCGATGTTACTAACTGAACATTGGATATACATATAATAAGCTCTCTTAGAAGGATGTTTCAGGATCTACTTTACGTATTCATATCTTTCTTGGACACTCTGTTGGTAATCAAACGGCCCCAAACCCACGATCACCAAGATCACACACTCAATTCCTGGCTAGGTGAAGTCAAAATTGCAACACCAAAACAACCCAGAAATATAATTAGGGTCGCCAGGAGCCTAGAGTACCCACGCAACGCATCTAACCAAAACTCTAGCTCCAAACATTTTCTACACCCGAGGCGAGCGGCGCAGAAATTGTCTTCCAGATTTAAGAATATCTAGGAAAGAGGATTCCTTGTGATCGCTGCGAAAAAAACAGTACTTTAGAACGAGGGAGGAAATACCGATAAGGCGACACCTTTAATTAGATCGTCGGTTCATACTCTGAAGTACCAGCTGGTTCAGATTAGCGATAGATTAAGAAAGAAGACGAAAATCCATACTTGGGAATAATCTCAAACGATCATACGCATATCAATTCATATGTGACTCGTACTGCGTCTTTACTCACTTCGAAGTCTACTGGGTGGCAAAAGACCATGTCTTACCTTTACCTTAGTAGGGCCCACACCTGTAGTCTGGAATCGCAATTCCTGAAATAAAGATGACGAACACAACGAATGACGGTCGCAACTCAATCCAAACGTCGTATCATAGCGCAAAATGCAAATAAATTCACTTAAATCATATACTGGAGTCACTTCATATGTCAACGCAGAATAAGCAGTAATTCCATATGTAGTTCCTTTCCCAAGTTATCACATCTCAGCTGTAGAAAGAATCCTACCACTAGCCTACGATTTATGAACCAACCTAATCTAATTAAAAACGCATCACTCAAAACGATAGGTTTACCGAAACAAAGAAATAATTTAGTATCGATTGCTGTCAAACTTCACGTAATGATTCGTAGTTAAATTTAGATGAATATCATGGCAAACATTAAATAAATCACTGTACATCATAATTATGGATTATCAACTGATGCCTTAATTCGTACCTAGTTAATCGAGAGGTTTTCTGTACTACGTTCATTGAACAGAAACACAAGATCGTTCGAAGAAAGATAAAAATTTCAAAATTTCAATTTATTCATTTGAATTTACATAATGTAAGCTTTCGGAGTTGAGAATTTCATAAAATCTGAACAAAATTACTATTGTGTTGTAGGAAGCAAACAAATTTGTATCGCCTATCTTGTATACATTGAATTAATTAAGCCGAAACGAAAGTTGGTTTGTCAGATATAAATGTCCATAATTTCAATAATAAATAATGAATTTCACTGAAATTTTCACAAGTTAGTCCCAAAATATTGTTAATCAATTTAGAAAAGTTTTACTACATAATTACTTACAGAAATGACGTTATTGTCCAAAACATACCTTAACGAAAGAAACAAGTTGGCCTTATAATAGGCGTGACGTCATTACAGATGATTGCTACGCTATACAATTGACGCTCTGAATGAGTCGTGAATATGTAACAATAATTTATAAAAGTGACTATTGAACGGAGAATAGTGGCTGGAGTTGAAATCAAGGTTAACTAAGCATGTCGAATTATTAAATTTACAATTAACGTCAAAATTTCATCGAAAAACTGTACGAAAAATTGATCGATCAGACATGTTGCTAATTTGACTAGTAATGGAAATATACGGTAGCTGTTTACATTGCTAACCGGGAATTTCAAAAGCATTTGGAAACTGGAGACGAAAAATTAGGCATATGATTATTAGAATCTAAAGCTCCGATTTTTGAAATGCAGAAATTCGGTCAATAGCGGCCCCATACTAAAATTTAGAACATGTTATACATTATGACAAATAATCTCAAAAACAAAATAAATTATTTTATTGACGTGAAATTTCGAAGTAAACTTGTTGAGATGAACTTTCTTGTTAGCACTTATATCGGTATTATTCTTGTTACGACTATTAATATATTTCACCGGAATGGACGAAATGATGGAATATTCTTCTATTTACTAAAATTATCGTATATAGTTACCAATTGCAGGTGGATCTCTGGAATTACACATGACGGAAAGTCCAGACATCCATCCTTCTGGTCAGTAAAATTGGAGCTGAAACTAACATGGCGGGGAGAGCAGTTCTCCCATCAAACGGAGAAGAAGGCTGATTCACACCAATCAGCAAGAAACACGGAGCCAAGCATTGACTAGGATCCAATCAAAAACAAGCACTAGATCCAAGTCAATGCTGCGTGACTAACGAAAACCTGAATAAATAACTACTGAAAACCAATGCAGAAATAAAACGAAACACGCTTAGAGCGTGACTAAAACCAAACAAAGAGAATGAGCTAAGGAGAGCACGAAAGGAAACAGAACGTACTAAGAAAATAAAAGGG
>JAGDQP010004425.1:32804-51984 GCA_022664845.1 Lepisma saccharinum
ACACACTTTCATATCGTATCGATCTCAATAGGTATATTTTTCTTCGAAATCTACCTAAAAGAAATGGAACAGCAACTAGGCTGTTAGAGTAATATAACATTTACTAAAGCATGCAAGAGCATTATTCACCCCAATTCGCACAAAATTTGTAGCTCCCTTCAAATTCAAATATCAAAGTTCAAATTTTTACCGTAGTTTCTTCTGACATAAATGTATCACGTGTGAAGAAATTAGATTTTTATATTTTGTTTCACCAGAGATATTTTGCCTCCAATATGCACATAAAATACGATTTTTTGGATTTTCAAAAATTCATAAGGAAGCATAATTATATCAACCTTCATCGTACCTTGATATATTAACAGAGCAAGAAAAATTCCTGAAAACGGAACTGTTTCCATTTCAATAATCACATTTGGATACCATTTTGACCAGTTCGATTATGTTTTAGGTTTTACATGCAGAGGACTAAAATTATTAAGCGGATTTTAAAGGAAAGAATATTTTTTGTTTGAATGTTCTGATAAACGAGTGCTCATACACTACATTTTCTGTGAACGTGTGCTAACACAAATTCTTATATGCGCTTCAATACAAAAATGGCTGCCAATAGCTAATAGATTGGTATACAAATAAAATAATGCTCTTTTCAACTATTCCTATATAAGAGATTTATAAATAATACACATATTTTGAAATAGGTCGAGCAGCCAAGCTGCACGATTTCACATGAACTGAGCCACGTATGAAGTGCCTGAAACAGCTTTATATCTAGTGTATTATCCCAATTTTCATTTGGGGGGCAAACCCACTTATGGGGGCACTGCCCCCTGTGGCTACACCCCTGTATTCACCCAAATCACACGCAAAGCAAGCAACGGAAGCTTCCTTGAAAATCAGCCCTAACTTTACCTACGTGCTCCTTTCACATTTATCCATTGCCATAATAACAAAGGCTGCTCAATCCAAACAGTTGACTCAAATAAACGTGGGCTTCCTTCGGGCAGCTTAACTAATTGCATAGAAAGAACGGTGTAATTTGCTGTTCATTATTTATTTTGCACTGCACATAAACACACTAAAACACAACACACACCAATAAAATCAGTCCCCTTCTCCATTAATAATAAACAATAAAATCAGTCCCCTTCTCCATTAATAATAAACAACAAAAGCGCTTGTTCGAAAAATGTCCAGAATGTTCCCGTTACTCTAAGAAATGCAGCCACTATCCCGGACCTGGTTCTTCGAGAAAATCCTCTTTCCAGCTGTTAATATCAGTGTTGCTAACTAACTTCCCTAACTAAAAAAAAAAAAAAAACATATAGCAAATTTCCATTGAAATTCTCCTAACTAAATATGCTAATTTTATATAACAGTAAAATAAGGAAAAGCTAAGTATAAGCACGGAGTATGAAACATTTACGTTTACATATAACAAATATAAGCACACTTGTTAAACCCATAACAACCGAACATCAAGTTCCGTATAATACCTTATTTAAAATATTCTAATCTTCCTCCTCTCTTCCTTAGAGCTAGATCCTCATCCATTCTTTGCTTCCACACGCCCAGGCATAGGCCAACGAATAAGACGCAAGTTAATTCCAATTCACCCGGCAAGATTAATCGAAAACCGGCGTCAACTTGACCCAGCTTAATTGTATTGGGCCAGTCAATCCGTCTCACGTATTTAAACCCATGGTTTAGAGGAAAGGCACCGAATATGATTTAATTTTTATTTTACTGTATTTATGAACGAAAAAGAACGATAATGGAACGAACAAATTGCAAATGTAGACGTAATTGTTGTAGATTGGTGCATCAAATATATAAATGGTACATGTGTATCTAAAAGTATTATATTTAGTTCTATGAAACGAAACCAAAATCAAACAAAATTGTAATGAAAAAAATGGCGTCTCCTAATATGAGACCCTATACATTTCGTATCCAAATACGTCTCGTATTCGTATTGCTTTTATTTCTGACACTGTTGGCAGATGAAACGGGTATCTGTTGCTCCGCAATGCTCGTGTGCCTATTGGCAACAACGTAAACATCGAACCCGTCGACGCAGAAGACTGCCAGATAATCGCGCTTTGTATAGGTGACGAGGTAATAATTTCTGCATTCTCAGTTCAACGAAGTTTCTCATATTCACGTATCTTCGAGTCTCACGTAGTGGGAAGAGGCCTAATATATGTTGGACCCTATCTTGGGTCTCATATTAGGTGCTTTAGTGCCCGCCATTATAATCTGGCGCAGATTTGTCATCTTTTTCTCTGTTACTAATATTCTATCGAATGATGCAATGGAACAGGCTATTGTAACTTACCTGTACATCAGCACACAAAAATGCTTCTTTTTTGAGTAGTTTTTTTTTCACAAGCACAACAACTACGAAGTAGTTGGGATACCTAATATGTTAGACGTTTTCGCAGTCATCAGCAGAGTACAGCACATAGTTATGCAGTTGGCTTGGGGTCTCATATTAGGAGATGGTCTCATATTGGGAGATGGTCTCATATTCGGTGACTTTACTCTATATTTTACCTTTTCCTTTTTTTTTTTTTGATGGAAAATCTTGCAAATTAAAACTTCTACCACTATTTATAAGATATTCATGGCTGCAAATTTTCCATGGCTTTGAAAAATAAGAAATGTATTCCATGCGTTTTTGTTGATTTCCGAACATTTAAAGCGCTTGGACAACGGTGGTTTTGGAAATGGACTACACAGCTATAAGATTATTCATTGTTGCGATTTCCCCCCTATATTGCCTTCTCTATAGAATCTACTCTTATTTCGAATCTCTATCAAAAGATTTCGGATTTTATTGTAAGACCTTTAGGCAACTTTTGGCTCAGACCGAATGGATGATGATGGGATGAAATGGTGGAATGAAGGAAGTGGGAGGAAATGGGAGAACCCGAGAAAACCGACGCACACCGTGTTTATCCACCACAAAGCCCACATGGCACAAAACGGTATCGAACCGAGGACCTACGAACCAGAGGAGAGTGTTCTACTACTAAGCCACCGCGGCCTTCTGTGATGTAAATGTTAAATAATTGCACAAAGGGTGTAAAATGAATTTATTTATTTAATAAAAAAAAAGCATACTTGTTTGCTATCTAAATTCGTTACTGACCTTTGTTGCGTACAACGGTCTTCGTCTATTTAAATATAACCTTATTGCTGTCACCTTAACTAAACAAATTGTTGCTGATTATTGAAAGGACGGGTGGATATTGTGTACTACAAGTCATGTTTGAATGTTAAGCAGATAATTTTAATTAATTACCAAGTGAATGTGGACTGTACGAATACAATAATGATACGATGGAAAGATACTACGCAAAATTTTGCAAGGCGAATGTACTGCGTACAACAACCGATATTTGTGTCTGCAAGCAAACAATTACGAAAACGAGGACAGACATGGATTAAAGAATTAGAATCGTCGACAGGAGGCGACGCCCTTTGTACACTAGTAACCAATTGATTGTATAATATACATACGGTTTTTATGATTCTTGCCATTTGCCCCGCAATCCACAAATTGGCAAATGATTGATTTTCTTTTGTTTCCTTCTATTTACTTATACCCTTTAACACTTGTACTCAGGAAGCAGGGTATCCATATGGTCCATAAAATACTAACTGGTAAATATTATCATTACTAGTGGTCTGTCCAAAGCGGAAGGTCCTCCAAGGCAAGTTGAACCTAGTGAGGATTAAGATAGTAAACACGACGGAAGTCGTCGTCACCTACGACGTCATACTGACAGACTCTGACGCTACCCAGTGTAAATACAACGACGAAACCGAGATTCTAAGAGCGAATGGGACCTTTGACGGGTGCAGACAGCAGTGGAGGCAGGATGAAGCTGGCCCATGGAAGCCGCGGTAGCAGTAGGCCGGGGTGGCATGCATACTCCCCGATTTTGTATGTGGGAAGCCCCGGTAACAGCGAAGCGAGGACCTAGTGCCAGTTGTAGTCATGCCAGGTTGAATGGGGCAGGTTGCTGGAAGCTGAGGAAACCGTGGGCGGAGTGGAGCTTCGTGATTGTACCCGTGCACTTGCAGCACAGCCATATGGGACCTCGATGTGAAGCTTGCGGAACTTCAACCAAGCTGCGAAGTGGCTGATCGCGGCCGTTGAAGGGAAGCCTTGCGCAGCGATGTACCTGATGCCGAAAGCAACCACGTCAGATGGCTGGGTGAAGGTGAAGCAGTCAAAGCGGGCCAGTGGACACCGCGGTAGCAGCAGTACGGGGTGGCATGCATACTGCCAGATTTTGTATGTGGGAAGCCCCGGCGACAGCGAAGCGACGCACCCCGTGCCTGTGGCGGCTGTGGAACATTTTCACACTGTTTCTGTATCTCGTCCCTCCCCATTGCTCTTCCCTTACTCTTCTAGATCGTAGTTAGTTCTTTTCCAACTAACAAACTCAACCTCAGATTACATACCTACCAACCAATATGGTCACATCATTCCAGTAGAATTTTAGTCGTAGTGGGTTTTTCCCGGCATCACCTGGTTTTTTCCCTCTATCAAAGCTCTTTTGCCCCTTTTCTATTGTCTTTTTTCACCTTCTTTCACTATTCCCGATTTAGTGGTAAATGTCTTATGGATAGAAACCTCTAGAATACCTCAGATCCTTGCTTTTTAGTATCCTTACTAATTGCATGCGGAGACCTCGGTAGAAGTTGGAGAGAGGTCACTCAGCAGGGCGGGTCTTTCGGGGGCCCTGCTTATCCACCCCTTTTCTGTTCTGTTCTGAGATTTCTTAACTTGGCTTCGTGGCCGAATGGTCAAGACGTTCGCTTCTTGAGTGAAAGGTCCCGGGTTCAAACCCCTCTTGAGTCCACACTTTTTCTTTTTTTTCTTTCGAAATATATTTTCATATGCTCGTATTTATTATTAATAATTGTTTTGTTTTTATTTTTCGTACATTATCTTAAATTAGTGACCATGGGAAAGTGGATGTTTGGTAAGGTTAGGTGCGGCCATGTATCTTTACATTTTCCTTTCTCAAATTCCTAGCGCGAGACGCTCTTCAACTTCCGCCGTATTTACTATTTTAATCGCCATGCAGTTGAACCCTCTACAAATCTCCTTTTTACTTTTTTCACTTGAGGTACCAGCTATCTTCCTTCTTCAATATTAAAATAGTCTTCTTCTTCTTCTTCTTCTTGACTTCTTGTTGCTACTTCACTTTCTTCAGTTATATTCCTTATTTCAAACCTCTTTTTATCTTCTTTAATCTCTCCAGTATTGACTGTTCTTTTCGACTACTCTCTTCAGTACTTACAGTACATTTTCTGTCCAGTTGAGTTTTTTCAGTTTCTGTCCATGTTCAAAATTCAAAGAGTTTCAATAATACAGGGTAGGTACTTTTCCTTGCCCTCCTTCCATCCCTGCCTCCTTGCTAGCCTTAGGATTTGTCGAACGAGAAGAAGTTAACAAGGACGTTTATTCTTCCTTTTCCCCGGGGGGTGGGATGCATTGAGGGGATTTCTTTTAGGTCCAGCTCCTCTTACGAAAAACTGAACCCTTTATATTTTGTTATTTTGCATTATATTATTTTTTTGAAATATTTTAACACATAAAAGAAATTATGCGGTGGTTTTGGTCTCCTTCAAGTAACCTGTGAAATACTAAAATGGCGCAATCATTTAGTGCATAAAATTTTATATCTCGAAAGGATTGCAATTTATCTACCCTATTGTACATATTTTTAAAATTTACAGATTGACATATTAGATTTATTGCAGAAGATCTTTCTGCCCTAGCCTAACTTTTGTATACCAATGACAGAAATGTTTCCATTGTACTCAAAACTTTAACTAGGTATATAAGGCTAGCTTTTCATGCAACCGTGCGTTGCTTGCGATTTGCTTGAGTAGCCAATTGAAACATGTCTACGTGTTCTACGTGTGACATATTGATTATTCATAAAAATCGCAAGCGAAACTCGCCTGGAAGAAAAGCTGGAATAACTCAGGTTTCTACTCTTATTATTGCTGTGCGCCCCGTTTTTGGTTTATGTCTTAATTCTTCCAAAAAAATGTAAATACTATTTACAGTACGTATTATTATAAGCACAGTCCGGTAAGTGCATAATTCAAGAATTGAAGCGTATGCGCAAACAAACCTCTATTATATTTTGCCTGTATTAAAAAAAAAGCAAAGAAATTGAAACTTGTCCGCAGAGCGGTGTGGCGCTGAATGATGTCAGATCATTCTGTTCCATCAATCCCATGGATGTAAATACGGGAGACGGATTGACTGGCCCAATACAATTAAGCTGGGTCAACTTGACGCCGGTTTTCGATTAATCTTGCCTGGTGAATTGGGATTTACTTGCGTCTTATTGGTTGGCCTATGCCTGGGCATGTGGAAGCAAAGAAAAACTTTATAAACTTTATTTTTATATGGGCCAGACTAGTAACTTTGGACTTCGGCTCTTCACGATTCGCCTTTAGCTGTTAAGTGTTAAAAACCACACCCATGCCCCAGCCGGGACTCGAACCCGGGCCCTTCTAGCCCATGGGCTACCGCCGCAGACCGCTCGGCCACCAGGCCGGCTGGAAGCAAAGAATGGATGAAGATCTAGCTAAGGAAGAGAGGAGGAAGATTGGAATATTTTAAATAAAGTATTGTACGGAACGTGATGTTCAGTTGTTTTTTTAATCAATTTCACCTTCCAGGTGATCATGGCTTGTGCTGGCTTCAACTTCGGGTCACTAGAAGTAGATCCGTCTTCCGTATCGAGATCCATGTAGTGGCCCGAAATTGAAGCCAGCACAAGCCATGATCACCTGGAAGGTGAAATTGATTAAAGAAACAACTGAACATCACGTTCCGTACAATACTTTATTTAAAATATTCCAATCTTCCAAGATTAATCGGAAACCGGCGTCAAGTTGAACGAGCTTAAAATAGTATTGGGCCAGTCGATCCGTCTTACGTATCTAAATCCATGGAGTCACTAGAAGTAGATCCGTCTCCCGTATCGAGATCCATGTACTAGCATTATTTCATTCGTAGTTCGGTTGGACTAACACCAGGTGGCAGTAAAGAATCTGGGAATGGGATTCACGGTCTTATAAGTTTTTTGTCTATGACTTATAGATTGACTTGTTGATGATATTAACTCGGGGTTAACTTATTTTGTACACCCCTTAGTGCTTATTTATCTGGCTATTTTCAGAGTTTTAGTGGCCATAATCAAGGATTCTGCCAAGATTTTCAGTTTGGGTGTGTGTAAAGCAAAAGTTAGGGGAGTGTAAATACAGTTTTGCAAGGTTTCTATAGATTTTTAACAGTAAAAAATTTAAAGTTGGATGTGTGTGCTCGATGATTTAGAGAGGTAACACCTCACACTGGGGAATTTGGCTTAATCACTAGATATATGTTTGCCTGTTTGCAAGGTATTTAAGACCAAAATATCCGAGCTTTACTAATAAGATTTATATTAGAACCTTAAGTGATTTTCATTGTCAACTGCGAAAGAAAAACATGCTGCTACTTCTATGCAACGCATACACTGTTATGTAACTAAGATTTTTAAAGTTGTTCCGGAATGATGAAACTGCAACAGAAGTGTTTCACAGAATAAGAATGTTGTCCATTATGCTTACGTATATATGTTGTTTGAATGACGCAATGAAGATATGAAAATAAACAAGACTTTTTTTTAAAATAAAGAAATCTTATTAAAATTCAGCGGAAGTGTCTCATATATTGTTTGCAAAAAAGCGGACAGGCGGTCTAGATATAAAGGTACTGCCGTGTTATTATTACGTTAACGCTACTCTGTCACAGGCTCTCACGCAAATTTTAACATATTAACTGCTTGGTTGACCTTGATTACACCGCACAGAATTTGGCGAACAAGTTTTTTTTCTTACTGTTTCAAGGACTAAATGTGAACAACCCAGACACGACACGTAACGTAGACGCATAAATTTCCATTTGCGGCCATGCGTGTTTCTGGTGTCGTATTAAGTCACAAGAAAAAAAGCAACATATGTGGAAGCATCTGGACATCTGAAGAAGATAAATTTAAAAGAAATCTTGGCCAGGAAGATGGCCAAAAAAGTTTCATAATATTTGTGATTGAAACTAATTCAAAGAGTTACTCCATTGAAAAATAGTCTGCTATGAATGAATGTGTAGTTGGAAACCTCTCTCTCTCTCTCTCTCTCTCTCTCACACACACACACACACACACACACACACAAAACATCTACTTCACTAGATTCCTGACTTGAAAATAAGAAAAAAATATAGACCATCGAGGGTTCGTTTTGGTAAACGAAATTACTAAAATTGAAAATGAAATCTAGACATTGAGAACTGAGGCGCCATGGTACCCAAAGACTTCAAATCTAATCTATCTAAAAATGAATATTCCAAAATTGTGCAATAGATGCTCAAGAGATTCCCTTAAAGGAAATAGTGGATCCCCAGACATTTTCTGGAGTAAAAATGGGGCGAAATAAGCGCGAAAAATCTACTTTCCGTATGCGTACAGATGTCAAAAGTTATCATTGTCATATAACCGAGTAAGTACAGTCTCTTTTATTAAAATTTATGTAAATTGTTCCTGTTTGTTATGCAACCACACGTCCAGATATATATAATAATCATGTTTCGCAAAGGAAATCTGTTTGACATATCGACTTGCCGCAAACGAATTATTGTTAGTTGCTTAGACGTACGTAGTTCGATTCATACTTATTTCGACCCACTTTTACTTCAGAGAATTTTTAAGAATTCCCTATTTCCTTTGGGCAATCCCTTGCGAAACCATTCCACAATTTTTGAATACGCAATTTTGGATAGACTAGAGGGCCCTTTTCATGAAAGTACATTGCTACTTTTCACTCTTCAAGTACCATTTCCGGAGGACTATCTCAGAAGCGCGAATCTTCCGCCACAATCTTCATGTTTGCTGTCGTTTTGTCGTCTACCTCTGTATGTCAAAAGTTCATTAACAATTGAATACTATATTGTATAATCATACTCCTTGTACACAATGGTGGGAAAATGATTAAATGAGAACAGGAAATTGTGTCGGGAGGTTAGCGCTCTTGAAACAGACCTCTGGAGATGCAAAATGAAGAGTGACAAGTTGCTAAGTCCTTTGTGAAACAGACCCCAGGTTTTTAAAGTCTTTTAGGGTACCATGTCGCCTCAGTTCTATACTGTTAATGGTACTGGAAATATCAAGTTCTAAGTTCATTTTACCACACTTTCGGTAGCCTATAGCGCCGAAACGAGACATTTATGCACCCGCGCTGGTCTATACCTTTTTTCTTCTTATTTTCATATCAGGACTTTCGTGATGTGTTTTCGTCTGTGTTATTTTACAACATCCTGTATATAAAGTTCCTGATCAGTCCTAAGGAGAAAAATGGTAATGTAATAAAGTATGAAATTTTATAGCAAATTTAAATATAGATTTTTTGTGGTATAACACCTTTATATGTACAGTAGGTGTCGATTATCCGGATTAATTGGGAACCGATAGTGTACGGAAAATCGATGTTCCGGATCGATTATTCTTACTTAAAATACAGCTCTAAAATTGGAAATAAAATGTACTTAGGGGAAGGTGGGGCATAATGGACACCTTAAGGATTAAACTGAAATAACAACGTTGGTATGCAAGAAAAGTCGGTGATTTTCAAGTATAAAGTTCTTTATTCTTTCTGCTACAAATCTAAATAGGTGTTAGCGTTCTCCCAAACAAGTGTGACGTGAAAATTAACGTATCCTAAATGACCGTTTTACCCCAGTACCCGGGGTAAAAATGGCGCCATCTTTGGTAATCATAAGATAGTATACACTCTGATTATATTAACGAAAGTTATGTTATCTTTCACTACGAAAATTTAATTTTAGTTATTTTAAAATATCTTAAAGTATTTAAATTTAAGTTTCAAAATTTTTTAAATTGGAAATATTTAAAAATATCTATCATCAAAACTTACTGTACTGTTCAAAGCTGGGGCTCTGGTCTCCCGCTTTGTAATTATATTATCGACAGAAATTATTACAAAATGTCCTCAGAACACACCCATACCATGCACTAATTATCAAGCTGTAAAGTGTAATTAGTCAAGGGGTAATTGGTCGGTCACCTATGCAATTTTGAGGGGCCATTTTGCCCCAATCCTTATATTAATTTTAGCAACTGATTTTCTGCTTGGTTGCCATCTTCCACGAGCAAGTCCTGCAATCTTGTTTGAAGGTCACACCTTGCTCATTATGCACATGCGCAACACGTTTCATTAAAGTCATTACTGTTTTCAGCAAATGATAGAATATTCACTACGTCCCTTAAATCAACGTACCACAAAACATTTTTTTTTCACGTTTAAGCAGCTACAGACGTCTTACTTCCTTGACACTTCGTACCTCAGAAACGACACCTTGTGTAGTAGTACGAGCCATCTGGCACCAGGGGAACACAGTAATGTCCAGGGTGACCATTTTACCCCGGGGTCCGTTATGCCCCCTCCTCCCCTACTAATCTAATCTTGCGATCTCTAAGATAAGTTTTGTTTTAATAGTTCCAGAATAATAAAAGAGGACTGTTAAAGGACTCAAAATTATATTTACTGTATTCACAAACGAAAATAAGTACATATTGCACGGGAAACGTATTTAAGAAAATTTAGATTGAACCATTATAATATATAGTATAAAAATAACGTTGAATTTTAAAATAGCTTATTTCTTCATCTTTTATTTATGACTTGAAACTGTTCAGATAACCGATTTCCGGATAATCGATGTTCTACTGTATATGCAAATTAAAAGTAGCTTATCTCCTTCATTTCTTAATTCTTGCCATTCATATAATTTATTTAAAAATTAAATATTGAGCAACCTTTTAGGACCAAATTTCAATTAAATTTTTTCTTCTACGAGTTTCATAGAAGAATTTTGAACATACCAAAGAAACCAAGGTAAACAAATAATAATAAAAAAAGCATTGAGAAAATAAGATAGTAGCATATAAAACGAGTATTTTGTTTATATTGGGATTCATTCTACGTTCAACGTATGTACTTCCTGTATGACGCAGCAACATTTTATCGTGAACCTGCTTCTTTTATCTTGAAGCAAGGAATGTTTATTTGCCTCTACTTCTGAAATTGAACTGTTAATTGGTATAAACGCTTGACACACACACACTTACAGATGTGTAGATGAGGAAACTCGTGAAATGTTTATCTTTCACCGTTTCTGTTGTTTAAACATATAAACAGAAAATGTTATCAGTTTGCAGAAGTTGGCGTCGTTGTATCACATTTTTAATCTTAATTTTGTTGATGCGCAAATACAGTGGCCAATTATTTGTAACAGAATGGCGGAACCCACTGCTTCTGGATACATTCCATCATGAACTATATTTCGCCTTGAAATCATAGCCGTATATTACTTGAGGTCCACCATTCCACCTCATCTATCCAATATGGAGGGCTCTAATGCTCCTAGAAACAATTGTTAAATACTAGGAATGAAAATCTATTTAGAGTCAGTTCTACAATCGACCGCTAAACGCTAAGTTGAGGCCAAGTCTGATTTTGGCCAATGAGAGTACGCAAAATGAGAGTTGACCTCAACTTAGCGCTGACTAGAAGTTTAGTGGTCTATTGTAGAACTGGCCCTTAAAAGACCAATCAATAACTTTTATTTAGGAAAGCTCCTGTATATCAGGGGGATCGAACCTCTGCTTTTGAGTCCGTAGATATATTGCCGTTACAACTGTTTATAAAGCTTTTGACACGCTTAACGACACAGTTATATAATAGATACCTTACCTTACCACCTGGCTCTACAACCCCTTGGTGGACTTTGGCCTCTTCCACTATCTGCCTCCATTCGGTTCTGTTTTTGGTCTTTTCTGTCTATCCCCGGACCTTCATTGTCTTCACATCCTTTGTGACATTATCTAGCCATCTGGTCTTTAGTCTTCCTTTTCTTCTTTTGGAGTACAGCCGTTCTTTCATAGCTTTTTGGGGACCTCGTTCATTCTCATCACATGTCCCAGCCATCTGATGCGTTCCGACTTGATGAATCTCACTATGTCTTGATTCTCTGTTATCTCGTTGATTTCTTCGTTGTTTCTGATTCTCCATTCATCCGTTCTTTGACCGGTCCATATATTTTCCTGATTATTCTTCTTTCAAATATTCGCAGTGATCTCTCATCCTCTTTCGTCAGCGTCTATGTTTCATATAATACATACACGTTACCAGGTGTGTAAATTAGTGCTGTTCACATCTTATGACATTTTCGGTTTTTGGAAAAATCGAATACCTGAAAACGAAAATCGGTTTTCAAAAACCGAAACCGAAATTGATTTTCAGTTATGAAAACGAAAATCAGTTTCAGCTAAACCGAAGGCATTACTTCCACAATAGATTCTTGCAACGTTCACAATTTGCTATGTGATACGTTGCGCTGGGATTAGTACAGGTAGCATGAAATGTTTCCAGTTCACCACCACTTTCCTTATCATATCCACAACCAATCACAACTGACAACTGTGGTCACGACGGGATAATTCTCTCTAATCAGCTCACGCAGCCCATTGTAAAATTTTGAATAGGCTTTGAAATATGGGTAAAAATCGTTAAGGACAAGTTTAGCAATATTTCAGTTCATCCTTTAATACTTACTTAGTATTAATAAATAAACTAATAGTCACTCTTAAAATTGCTTCATCTCACATTTGGATTCAAAGATGTCTTACGTGAATAAATAAATGATGAATATATTAGCCCTACATAATTCACTAAGGATTTTATCATTTCACTAATATTGCAATTTTTACGCACATTGTAAAAGAATATCAACAAAAAAGAAAGTTTAATCACATCTACTTTGGCGAAAGTAAATTTGTGAATAACCAGAAAGTTAATGGGTAAGAAAGAATTGTCGAAGGAGAATTTTACCGATCCTCCGTTGCGCAGTTGATACTGGTAGCGCTTTGGACTGGTATTCGGGAGACTGCAGGTTCAAATCCTGTTACCCACCATCCTGACGTTTTTCACGATCTCCCTTAAGTTAGATTACACAACGCAAATTCCGGGATGATACCTCGAAAAAGACGTGGACAATACTTTCCTATCCCTTTCCCCGGATTATGTGCGTTGGGATACGTCATTCCTGAGACTAGTTTAAGCACAGTAATGCCCCAAAAAATAAAGTTTCTTTTTTTCTCGAAGGATTTGTGACTGTTTTCTTACAATATAAGAAATCTTAGTTTTGATAAATAAAGTAATATTAATTTATAGTTTGCATGAATGAGCTAAACTGCGGGATTTCTAAGCAATACAGGAAAGTAGAAAGTAAAAATCGCAATGGACGGAAGACAATGCTTTGTGTTTGGTGGGATCAAAAGGGAGTGATCTATTATGACCTGCTGAAACCGTTAATACCCAACGTTACCGACAACAAATGATCGATTTGCATCAAGCTTTGCGTGAAAAACGACCAGAATATGACCAAAGACAACATAAAGTGATTGTGCTTCACGATAATGCACCCTCCCACACAGCAAACCGGTCATGGAAACGAATGCGACGTTTGGCTGGGAAATCCTTCCGCATGCGGCTTACTCACCAGACTTGGCGCCTTCCGATTTTCACTTATTTGCATGCATAGGACACGCACTTGCTGACCAGCGCTTCACATCTTACGAAAATGTACGAAAATGGCTTGACTGGTTTGCAGCACAAGAGGCACAGTTTTTTGGTCTGGCATCCACACATTGCCAGAACGATGGCAGAAATGTATCGCTAGCGATTACCAATACTTCGAATAAAATAGTTCTTAGCATTGTCATCCAATCACTGTGTCTTTACTGTACATAAATTCCGGTTTCACATTACGCACCTGGTATAATATAATTCGTTCCATAAGGAGCCAATGAAAAACTATATACATTCGTATTCAAACCAACAAAACAACATTCTGACATACACTAAATCAATACATTCCTCCGCGGACATACCGCTGTTTTTGTCGTCTCAACCGAGACTGAGTTGTAAGCAGATGTGCCGGTATCTCTAAAGTTTACATATCGCATAGTATTCGGCTTGAAATTAACAATAAATCAAAGTTTAAACGTTAATAATGTTTGTAGAAATAACAATATCAAAACCAAACTTACAGGGCTTGTAGATTAAACCCATACTGACACATATGAACGGTTATATCCATGTGAGTGCCCATCCAAACACGAGCAGATGCTGTTACACATCAAACAAAGCAGAAAGATAATTGCAATATTCAACTTGTGACACATTCAGGCATGGTTTGTTTGCGGCGAGGCCCCATGATCGAGCATTAATGGACGTGATATATTAATAGAATGACCAGCGTGGTTACGATTTTAATCAGATGTCAGTCTATGTACACGCTTGCAGCCTGATGTTCAAATCCTAACGCAATTCGGATTCCAGGTTAGTTAGTAACCCCACAACTTTGCTCTCGGTTAGAAAGACTCACAAAAGAAGAAAATAAAAAAAACTTACAAGGAATATTTTTAACTTTCGTTGAGCTAAAATAGCAACATTTTATTCTATTTTAATATACGACTGACACAAAAACTTTAATATACAGTCGAACCTCGATACAAAATTAAGGGTACGAGAAAAATAGATTGTCGTATTTGGATTATCGATATGTAATATCGTTCCTTCCTTTTAGAAGTTGAAACCACCTCAGCTTTTCTTCAGGAACTTCTACTTATTTTCTAGCTAGGCTTCGGGCTACCTGGTTGGCCCTATCAAACAACAATATTTCTGACTGTTTAGTGGTATTTTGAAAAAAGAAGAATATTTCAAAAGGCCTTTTTTTACATTTATTTTGCTTTTTATTTGTACTTATTCAGGTTATAACAGTGCATGTTATCCTTGAGTGATGGGCAAGCCCGGGGAACAGTAAGGGCATGTAGGTCGCATACTTTCCAGGCGTTTCTAAAATAATTGTGAAAACTGGTCTGCAGCTATTCTGGATTCTGAAAAATCAAAAAGTTTAACTTCAGAATCAAATTCGGACTTCTGAAAACCCCTCAAATATGAAATTTTACGGAAAATGGACTGGTATTAAATTCACACTGCGCGTTTGTTACAGGAATATCCCCCATTGAATTAAAAAAAAATATCCGTCGTAATACAAATGTATCTGCTAATGAATCTTCTCCCTTCTCATGTAATAAAGCTAACTTCTAACAAAGTAACAGAAAAGTTACAATATATTGAATGGCGGAATGTTTACTTTGACCGCTGGGAACTAAAGCACGTGCACTTGTAGATTACGTAGAACAGTTTCCGCAAGTCTTAAAAGAGCCAGTAGGTGAGACAGAGAGCGATGGAAAATGTGTTTACATTTGTCAATATGAGCATGTGTGTTGGTGTGTTTGATCTCTGTACTATACAACAGGAAACCTTTAATGTGCATAAGATAAAACTCTGAGAGAAACACCACACCTGGAGTTGATAAAAGGCTTAATAATATTATTAAAAAAAAGAGCGTACCCAAGCCAATGACGTGTTAGAGAAAGATTTTTCAAAATATGGACGTCATACTTTGACAGATTGACAAGGATAACGCATTTAAATGTTACTTAAAATCTTTCTTTAATATCTTTACTCGTTTGCCTGTCATCTTCTTCTCTTTCTTTTCCTGGCTGTTATTTGTGGGATTAATGTGTGATTTTTTTTTCCATTATACGAAACAATTTAAGCCGTTACAAAAGATGGTGAAACTAAACCTTATGTACTGCTACCTGTCATGTTTTTCTAACGCGTCCTTGTCTCTTGTTTCGTCACTTCCATGCTTATAAATAATTATTACTTTCCTTTTTGAAATGATAGAAATTATACTCAATGCTCGGGAAGCTTTATTCTTCTTTACTACGCACGTGATCTTGTCACAGTTCTTCAACCAAATGCCGTCACTCCTACAGGGATTCCGCCAGGATTTTCACTTTGGGAGGGTTTAAGTGGAGTTTTATTCGGTTTCTATAGTTTTTTTTACCGTATTTTTTTAACTTGGAGGTGTTCTCAAGAATTTGGGGGGGTGACACCCCCACTGGGCAGTCTGGCAGAATCACTGCCTTGCCTGGTCCGAGCGTTTTTTTCTATTAGGATATATTTTTTAACCAATTTTCGTTATAGTATAGTGTATTAGTATTGTTATAAACGAGTGTCTTTGGAAGAATTTAATTTAAAGAATCATTGATAGATAACAATTGTGTGGGGTCGTTCTACCTTAATTCTAATTACTGCTACGAAAATATACCAAAATTTAGGATTAATTCGGTCATTGATTGCAAAGGTGCATAGGTTTAAATGGAGGGGGGAAACATCGCCAGGCGAAAAGAAACGAAAAAAAAAAGGAGAAAATATAATAATCTTACAGAGAAGTACCATTTCGTAGCCATTGCTATCGAATCCAGTGGTTCATGGGGGAAAGAAGGCCTCAGCTTCATAAAGGAAATAGGTAAGCGTATCACAGAATCATCTGGTGATGATAGAGCAAGCACCTTCCTAATTCAAAGAATAAGCATGGCAATTGAAAGAGGTAATTCAAAGGCAAAGAACTGGATGAGATATTCCTTCTGTAATTTTGATTTATTCGTCGGAACGTTTGTCCCTTTCCATAATGATAAGTAGGTAACTGTTAACATGAGGCCTACCGTTGTAGCAGATGGAATGTTTCCTGAAGGAGCTGGACCATACATGGAGATGGAAGAGGCAGGAGGTTCTGATGGACTGTTATTGGATTTGGCAGCAAATGAGAAAGCAGTTCATGCAGACTTTTGCAAAGATTTCGACTATGTTTTTGATGATCACGATCTGCGGTGAATGTGATTAACTACAATTTTTGCAATTGAATATATGTAAACTTAAAAAAAATAAAAATAAACAAAATAATTTGTACTAGTAGAAAAAAGATGTTTATTTACTATAGTTGGTAATTGCTGATCTGTATATAGAGAAGAAAGAAAGAGAAAAAGATAAGGAAAGAGATAAAGATAGAGTGGCAGGAAGAAAGGAAGACAAAGAGAAAAGAGAGGAAAATTAAGTTAGAGAGAATGAAACGGTGAAAGGTAGAGAAATGGAGAAAGAGAGTGGAATAGGTGAAAGAGAAAAGAGATTGGAAGAAAACTAGAAAGGAAGAAATAAAGAGAAAGAGTGAGACAAAACGAAAGAATGAGAGAAGAAGGACAGATAGGGAAAGAGAGAGTAGGAGAGAAAACAAGAGCGACAAAAGTAGAGCAAAAGAGAGAAAGGGAAAGAGACAAAGAGAAAAAAGGAAGATAGGAAGAGAAAAAAACAAGAATAAAGAGAGAAGGAACAGATAGAGAGGTAGAAAAGAGGAGGAAATAAAGAGAGAGAGGAAATGAGAGCGGAAGGAAGAAAGGAAAAGATATAGCAGAATACACGGAAAGAAATAAAAGGTTACTAGCAACCCAAAAATGGGTTAATGTAACAGAGTGAGTTGGTAAATATAGAGCCTAATAAGTACAAGGTTACCGCAACCCAGCTAAAAAGGTTAGATCCAGTGGGTTGATTTAACCCTCCACGTAGGTTATTTTAAAGGGTTATGATAAACAACTGTATTTACTTATTTTAACCCATCCCAACGAAAATTTGTAAAAAAAAAAAATTGTGGTAAAATCGTCTGAAAGCAAGTTATTGTTGTGATTTACACTATATGTAGCTTATTATAGTTATCTTTGAAAAAAAAGAAAAAACGCGCGCAGGGCTGGGATCGAACCGCGTACCTCATGCGTTGTAGTCCGAAGCGCTAACGACTACACCACCGAACACTTAAACTTACAATTGATAATGCGTGTATTTCACAAGTTGCGCTACTGTGATATTCATTATATGAATCTCAATGTTGCATATTACACTTAATCATCAATAGAATATTAGTAATAATTTATATAGCACTACATTCCTAGATTTAGGGTTGCTAGATTACCTCCTAAGCTTTACCGTAACGTTTTGGCGTTGGTACAAAACTTCCATGTGGAAGCCCTTCAGAGTTCATTGAACGCCATCTCGTATAGATGAGACTCGGTTCAGCTAACCCTCATCAAGGTTAAAAAATAACTAATTCTCAGAAGGTTAAATTTACCTGCACATTAAACGGTTAGCATAACCGAGCAGTGGGTTAATCATGCTGTTTAAATTAACCGTGTTGTTGGTTTATTCCTTCTTGTACCAATCGTATAGGTAACTGACTACCCACGAATTGGTTGTTTTCACCCTGATTTCTGTTAAACCTTTTCAATGGGTTACCATTTACCTACAGAATTAGGTACTTTCATGTCTCGAAAGGGTTGCGGTAAACACCAGCAGGTTATGGGCAACCCTTTTGGTCATCAACCTAGCAAAATCTTGACTTAGTTAAAACTAATTTCTTTCCGTGTATAGTGAAAAAAGAGAATTTAACTAAAAATCATTTATAACAACAAAGAAAGCAATAAATACATATTTTATAATTTATTACCAATCTACTCATGTTGTCAATTAACTGTTGTCAACAATATATCAGACAATAAAAACAAAACAAAAAAAAAATCCTACACTAAAAATTCTTTTCCATTGTTGATCATTAAGTAAACAACAAAATATTTTTAAGGCCACCATCACAATCACTGCAAGACCGTGAACAGCAAATATGTCTTCGAAATCATTGGAAAGGTCTGTATGAACTGCTTTCTCATTTACCGCCAAACACATTAACAGGCCATCAGAACCTCCTATCTCTTCCATCTCCATGTATAGTCCAACTCCTTCAGGAAACATTTCATCCGCTACAACGGTAGGCTTCATGTTAGCGGTTACCTGCTTATAATTATGGAAAGGGACAAACGTTCCGTCAAATATATCAAAATTACAGTAGGAATATCTCATCTAATTCCTTCCCTTTGGGTATGGCTCCCTGGATTGAAGCTACATTACCTCTTTGAATTGCCATGCTTATTCTTTGGATAAGAAAGGTGCTTGCTCTATCATCACCAGATGATTGTGTGATACGCTTACCTATTTCTTTTATGAAGTTGAGGCCTTCTTTTCCCCATGAACCACTAGATTCGATAGCAATGGGTATGAAATGGTACTT
>JAGDQP010004425.1:52384-85217 GCA_022664845.1 Lepisma saccharinum
GTAGAGCTTTGAGCCAAGCACCTGCTTCGAAGGAAGACGCGGCAATTATTCTGGCTTTGTCCTCTAAGTTTTCTGCAGTCTGGAGTAAGAACGAGAGGTGTGATTTGATAATGGGCTCATCCCATGTAGATTGCTTTGATCTAGTATCGAGTTCGGGCAAGAATGATCCAACTAATAATGACCAATTTGAAGAGCAAGTCTCAATCTCAGAATCCCCATGAGAACTGATATCATTTTGGAGAAGTGATTCTATCAGGCATCGGGAACCATAGAATGACGCCAAAAAGGCGGGAATAGCCAAATCTAAGGCGCGACGAATGCCTAGTCCTCCGAAATTGACAGGGAGAGAAGCCTGAAGCCATGTGTGGTCAGGAAGGAAACAATTTAGGATGGATTCTAAACCAGATTTAATGGTGTTATCGTAACGTTCAAGTAGATCTTCTTCTCTCCAAGAAGGCGAACAACGCAGAAAATATAATAACCTTGGTATGGTAAAAGAAGATCTTAGTAAATAAAATGCTGAGTGAGCAGAAATCGATGAAAGACGTGAAAAGTACGTTTCAAGTTTGGCTATTTTCCCAATTAATAAGGATCTCCTTGCTTCAGTAGAGAGTGCAGCACCTAGAAGAAAAGCATTTGACGGAGACATTAATTGAATGCCTGGAGCCACTTCGTTGAACATTGTGAGAAGTGCGTGTGTGTGTTCGATTGTAGTTTCTAAAAAGCCAATCTCACATTTAGAAAAATTAAGGTCAAGTCCAATTGTAATTGCCTTCTTATGGATATCCTTTAATGTATTTAATATAGTATCCGGGTCTCCAGCTATGGTTCCGTCGTCTAAGTACCATATATTCAAGTCAGTGTTGATATTATTGACAATAGGTTGAAGAGTCATTGCAAATAATGCAGGTCCTAAAGGGTCCCCCTGCTGTACTCCTCTTTGAGATAATATGATATCCTTACCATAAAATAAATAGCTGGCTTGAGCATAACTTTGAAACACATATGGATAGATAGAAGGAAAATTATCCTTGACAACTGTGAGCATTGCCTGCCTGTCTAATTCATTAAAAGCATTTTTGAAGTCAATCTTAAGGAAGGCTTTAGGCTTCTGGTGAGGGTATGAATAATATATGCGTGCAGTATGTGCAGCAGCTTCTGCTCCATGCTGAATGCCTACTCCAAGTTGGTTATAATTTTTATTCAAATTTTGATTGTTGTAAAAAGAAATAAAAGCATACAGTAATTTGATTAAATAAGATCTGAAGAAAGTGTAACACATAAGATATGGTAACTACTATTCTAATAACATTAGGAGTAGTTGCAGTTGTTGTACTTGTAGTAGTATTAGGAGTAGACGTAGTAGTTATAGTAGTAGTTGTTTTTGTTTTTGTTGTAGATGTAGTAGTAGTACTAGTATTAAAGCTGTCAGTGTTGCAATCAATTTTATTCACCCCGCACCAACGGGCGGGTACTTCAGCTATTAATAAATAGCTCTTCAGTACTAAAAGATAAATTCCTCAGCTTCCCTTTATTTATCTTGGAATGAATATAGTACGAAGCACCACCATGATAAATTAATGTAGTTCGACCGTTTATAAACGTCGAAGAGAACTGAAATAGAAAATTTAGGTTCAATTTTTGTGGGAACCAGGAAATGCATCGATCTTCAATTTCTAAGAAGTTAGACCTGCGATTCTGCTAACAATCGCTAAGGCTCCGGTCCCTTGATAGCATTTTAGGCAGGCAAGCATTAATTTTTATAAAATAGGTTAGCAACACTGTCAACTGCAGTGATTAGGGTCGGGAACCACCGTAATTTGGCGCAGGTAGGTGAATAATTGATTATTTTTTAAAATGTGCTGGCAATACTAACTACTACACCAATCAAGACTGTTTCGGCTCTACATATAGGCCTACACACAATTGAGCGCTATGACATTTCACCCTTCTCCATAGAGAAACGCTTAATTTAAACTATCTGGGAATTTAGATGTAATTGGGGGGGGGGGGGCAAGCCCCTTGCCCCAGCAACTTTCCTTTGTTCTTGCACGTACACTTTGACTACTCTCCGAACGACACCTCATACATGTCTCTACACCTTATGGTTCATGAGATATATTTTTGACATGGGCTGGCAACACTGATAACGGTGTTTCTGGGGAGCATGAACATACGTAGTATATTCCTATTGTGACAAACAATGTTTATGCAAACTTTGGTGCTTCTATGACTAATATAACGGAGGCTATTTCAAAAAAGATAATTTTATAGAAAATATGCTGGCAACATTGCTAAGGGGGTTGCTTGGCAACATAGACCTTCTCAGTGTTTTTGTGTCGAATAATGTTTATGCTAAGTTTGGCGCATCTAAGGTCTAACTGAATGGAAGCAATTTCAACAGTTGGTTTATTAGAAATGTTTAGAAAATAGGCTGGCAACACTGAACCAATCAAGACGATTCCGACGGCCCTAAGCTAGTTTCAACGACAGCTCAAGCATCTCTCTACACCTTGTAGTTCCTGAGATTTAATTTCTGGACACAGACGGACAGACGGGCAGAATGAGCTGCATTATAAGGTCCTTTAGCTTATAGTTTATAATACATGTCAATGTTAGCTTCAAATATAGTGTTCATTTATCTGACAATGGAATTATAATATCTTATACTTTTCAAAACTTTTAATCCATTAACATTTGAGTTCTAGGTATATCAATTGACAATTAAAAGCGATTTAAAATAAGATTCCTGTATGTGGCAACAATGAATGGTTGTTCGTAGTAATATCAAACACACAGATTTCAACACTTTCATTTTTTTTATCAAAATAACACAGCGTGTAATCATCATATTGGGGCATTCACTTATATCTGCAACACTGTACACACACAAACTGCTGTAAGAAATTGATTTCGTTATCAAGACCATTAACACTCCTAAAGTACAAACAAACACAGACGAAAGAAAAGTTTTGAAAAAATAAAGTCGATAAACTTTCAACTAAACAGAGTGAACTGATTTCTTAATATCTAGCTATCGCTTATGTCACTGCTATTTTTATCTTATACTAGTTTATGTGTCCTATCGTTGACGCGGGAGCAAATCAAACAATTATCCTTTGATTACCTCCCAGAAAGTTGATTTGCAGAGGTTTATCAACGAACTGTTTCAGTAAGACTCGCTTTGCCCCTTGTTGCCGATCTGCCCCTAGTCCCCCCCCCCGGGAGCTGCGCCCCCATAGGAGAAGTTTGCCACATTTATTATAACCTACTTGTGAGGGTACACCTTCATACCAAATTTAGTTGCTCTAGCATCAGTGCTTTGAAAAATATGTTTTTGTGGCGGTCATTTTGGATTAAAGATGGCGACTTTTTTTAACGTTTTGTTATATTGCCGTGACCTACTCGTGATGGTACACCTTCATATCAAATTTCGTTCCTCTAGCTCGAATGGTGTGGAAAATGAGTTTTTGGGCGGCCATTTTGGATTCAACATGGAGACTTTTTTCAAATATTGTAATATTTTCCTAAACTACTCGTGATAATACACCTTCCTGCCAAATTTCATATCTAGCTCAAAGGGTGTGGAAAATGGATTTTTGTGTCCGCCATTTTGGATCCAAGATGGCGTCTTTGGATATAGATATTATTTAACATTTTCGTAACCTATACTAGTGATAATATACCTTTGTACGAAATTTCATTTCAGTAGTCCCAGCGGTTTAGGCTGTGCATTCTATACAACAATGGGTTTGGCGGCCATTTTGGATCCAAGATGGCGACTTTTTCAAAATGTCGGATTATTCCCTTTACCAACTCTTGGTCCTGCATCTTCATACCAAATTTGGTGTTTCTAGCTCCAGTAGTTTGGCCTAGGAATGTTGATGATCAGTCAGTGAGTGACCATGGGGCTATATATTATGTAGAGGACATCAACCCTACTCTGCTGTCATGCAACTACAATGCAACACAGGTGAAAGTTTTGTAACAAGAAATTTGAATAACGAATTATTTTGTGTGGCATTAAATGTGCATAAACACTGAACGTCATTGATGTATTTGCACAATATTGAATACGAAACTTCAGCAGGCAATATGAATTTTATTTATGGCCTTTAGGCATCTAAGGCTCAGGCCGGGATAGGGGATGGAAAGGATTCGGAAAGGTGTTGGCCAGGGTCTATGTTGAAGGTGCCATCCAGACATTTGCCTGGTGGAACTGAGGAAAACTCTGGAAATACCTGTCAGGATGGTCTGCCGCTTGGATCGAACCCGGGACCTCCCGAATGCTACGCCAACGCTCTAATACTGAGCTACGGCGGATCGGTGTTATTCATAATAATCGAGTTAGTAGAGTGGAACGTAAGTTGTTCCTATTGGGCTGTTATAAAATTTGTCACCTTAAGTGTTATGACGTAATAATTTGTGTGAATAAAGTAACGTGTTTTTATTGTTATTAAGAGTTAGTGCATTTCTTCTAGTTTCGTTCGTTAATTAAAGGTTTCATGGCGAGTAACTTTTAATGTTGATTTTATAAAAAAGAAGAAAAAATCTTGTGTTAACGATACTTAATATGGCCTATGGGTTTGGCCAAACAAAATGCATGCTGGGACTTTTATCTGCCCGAAATGTGAACTTTAATTGTTCATTGTAATTTTATATTCAAAGACTCTCTTTGCTTCGCCCCCAGAACCCCGTGGGGGGATGCGCCCCCAACTTCAGTAGTGTTGGGGAGTTGCGTGTCTTTTATCTTAACCAATATCTCCCTGCATAACTACATCGCCATGGTGTCCATGTGTACCCTGCCACGGTGGGACCTTTGCCCCCAAAGGGGAGGTTGCCCCATTTATTCTAACTTACTCTTGGTCATACACCTTCACACACAATTTCGTTTCATTAGCTTCAATGGTTTGGAAATTCGGTTTTTGGGCAGCTATTTTCGATCCAAGTTGACAACTTTTTAACATTTTCTTATATTGACGTGACTTACTTCTGATGATACACCTTCACGTAAAATTTCATTTATCTAGCTCAAACGCTGTGGAAAATGGATTTTCGGACGGTCATTTTGAATCCAAGATGGAGACTTTTCCACAATATTGGAATATTTTCCTAAACTACTCGTCATAATGCACCTTTATACCAAATTTTGTATCTCTAGCTCAAACTGTGTCGAAAATGGATTTTTAAGTCCGCCATTTTGGATCCAAGATGGCGCCTTTGGAGAAATTTGGTAATATTTTCGCAATTTACTAGTGATAATATACCAAATTTCATCTCGCTAGCATCAGCGGTTTAGGCTGTGTATTCTATACAACAATGAGTTTGGCGGCCATTTTGGATCCAAGATGGCGACCATTTTGGATCCAAGATGGCGACTTTTTCAACATTTTGCAATATTTTCATAAACTACTGGTGATCATGTACGTTTATGCCAAATTTCGTATCTCTAGCTCAAACATTGTGGAAAATAGATTTTTGGGTCCGCCATTTTGAATTCAAGATGGCGACTTTCTGAACATTGTGTAATGTTTTCGTAACCTCCTAGTGATATTATACCCCCATACCAAATTTCATTGCAATAGCCCCAGCCTTTTAGGCTTTGTATTCTATACAACAATGGGTTTGGCGGCCATTTTGGATCCAAGATGCCGACTTTTTCAAAATGTCGGATTGCTTCCTTTACCTACTCATGGTCCTACACCTTCATCGTTGTCTGTTTTTCAAACACACAATACAGACATAAATAAATATGCCATATTAGGTACCCTGTCGCCCAATATCGCCTAAACGGGCCAATTGTTTAAATAATTTTCTACGCCATTATTAATGAAAACATGTTCATATTTTCTTATTTACACTCCAATACGTGTATCTTTTAACTGTGTTCATTAGAACTCCATTAAATTCGTTACAATTACTTAAAAAAACAATTTCAAAACTTAGGTAGACTATATTAGGTCTCTGTACCTTACTCGTAATTTAAATATAGTTCTGTGTATTCCCCGAATGTAGAATATTAATATAATTATGCCACGTGTTGCCTGCAGTAAGATATGATTAATTTGATAGCATTCTTTCGATGAGTTTGGTTCGTTGTCAAAAATTTCGTAATTCTGATGAATTTGTAGTTTGTTGATACGTATTTCCTATTCCTGATAAGAAACAGTCTACCGTTAGCCATAACGAGTGGTCCTGAGATTCATTCTTTCGTTTAAGGACAAGAATTGTACGTACAACAACAACAGTGATAAGCAAACATCATGTAATGAGACCCTTTATCAACAAATACTCAGAATCACTTATATCAGTCGTGGTACTGATACAGTCCTCAAGTTGCTGCTGTGCGGCTGCTTCCTTGTTTTGCTCCGGCTAATCTTCAGGGTCGTACCGTGCTTTTCCCTCGACGTGAAATATCTTTAACCATTAACACCTATCTAATAACATGCCCAAAGCTACACCGTAGTGGGGCTACGCTAAGCATGCGTAGAGGTTTTTACCTATAATCGTCGCGGCGCTCGGAAGCAGCCAAAACGACCACGGGCAAAAGCTCCAACTCGTCTAACTAACAAATTAAACGTCTGTAGTGTCAAAGCAAGGTATTTATTCAGAGGGTTGAAAATATAATATAAGATTAAACTACATTATTCCCCCTCTAATTTAACGTTCCCGCCATTGGATATTTACGAACTAGGTTCGAACATTAAACTGTTGTAAATATTACTTTACAATACAAAGCAATTTATATTAAATTACTTTTAAGTCTTTAACTGAACATTGTTCATAATTTTTTAATCATGTGCCAATTATAACTAGAATAAAACAATCATTTGTTTTCACATTGAAAAGTTAGTCACTTCGAATTCTCGCTACTAAAAGTAGAGACATCTACCGAGCATCGTTCGCAACTTTTTCTTCCATTACACCAAGGAAGGGGCCATATCAATCATTGCTAATTATCGTTCATATCTATAATTTGATGTGATTTCATTTGAATTGGAATTTCGAGTCAATGTATGGGACTAAGGTATACATTTAAAAGTGACATGAAAGAAAAGGTTGTAAGTGAAGAAAAGAATGTCGACGAGCGTCTATTTTGAAGGTACTATTCTTGCATTTGCCTGGCGTGACTTAAAAGGAAAACCTCAGTCAGGATGGCTGGCCGTTGGACACAAACTTAAGACCTTCCAAATATAAAGCCAACGCTACCAACTGAGCCAAGAACGTTTGGTCATGAATAGCTTGAAATCAAAAATCATTCTTATCGATTTTTTTTTAGAAAGAAAACATCGTTCCCAAAGAAATATTGTCTGGAATCGTTATACGATGTATCGATTTTCGGTTTGTCTTGATATTAATATTTTCATTTTACAAAACAATGATCAATCGATCGATATATTGAAAACTTGGACAGGACTACTCACAATCACCCATTGAGTCCAGGGACGTAACCAAGAGGAGGGCCTAGGGGGCCAGGACTCCTCCGAAATTACGATTTCTATTTACAATCAGTATAAATTTAGTTGTAATTATACATTTTTTATATACAAACCAACCCTGAATCCCCGAAAGAAACTGGTTGAGCCCCTCCGAAACGAATTTCTGGATGCACGCCTGATTCATTCTTCGTGCTTGGTATAGAAGAAGAAAAATAAACGATGAAATAAATGGAGAAAAAGAGACAGAATTATTAAAGTAATGCAGTTTAGATCCCACTGGAGACTACACACATCACGTCGCGTATTATTCTCCATCAATCACCGAAGCTCTGACTTCTGACCTTTCCCAAGAACGAACAGAGACACCAAAGAAGACAGAAAAAAAATAGACTGGTGTTCCAGATACACACTCCAGTATTTCCAGAAAGGTTCCAGCAAACTTCGTACCACTTTTGTTTTGTCTCTTTTTTTTTTTCCAAGTTGGGTCTTTTCCAATGAAGCTCCTTCACAACTACAAACAAATATGTCTTGCACCCCACTACAACAACCAACAATTCATTTTGCTCTACCACCCCAACATACATTCTCATTTTCTTCCTGTCTTTGTCTCTCGAAAAGATCACTTTTGGCTGTTCTCCACAATCGATGACCTGATTTGTCAGTTTTCTTTTTCTCTTTTTTGGTCAGAAAGGAGGCATGGTCGGGACCCACTTTTGGAAAGAAGAAGAAGAACAAAAAAGGAACAAAATGACAAGTGCTGTTGGCAGTGTTATCAGTTGGCACGAAATTTCCTCCGAATCAGGAAATTCTTAACGATGGCGGGACTGAGAAAAATTTTTCATTAAGATATGACAGAATAGAATAAAATGGCGAACGTTTATTACTGAATCGAAGACATTGCGTCAGCCATAAAGTAAGTTAAAATTATATTTACTAAACACTTTTTTTTTTTAGATACTTTGTTTAAAAATATTTTTCATGCTAAAGTTTCTGTCTACGTCCTGTTTGCTATGCAAACTAAAGCACACGAAACTTTGCAGCTATTTTTTGTAGGCTATTTGCAAAAATATTTTTGTAAATTTAGTTGTTTTTGGGAAATATCCAACAGAGTGAACCGAATTTTCACTTTTCAGGGTCTTCCGTTTAGTTCTAGATCCGGGATCTTCAAGATTTTCAAATTGACAGCCCATTATCTCGAAAATGGAACCTCCACTCCCCCTCCGGACACACACACAGGTTTATTACAGCATGTTTCTGATTATTATTAACTTATAGAACATCCTTAGCAATCCTTTTAGTTGAATTCTGTTTCACTCTGTACATAAAGAGATTTACTGTGAAGATGAAAACACAATTTTTCATTGAAAATTCATTTTTTGGGGGACGGAAATGTTGGATTATTTTTTCAGGTACTCAACAAAAGACTGCTGACGGGAAATTTGTTTTTTTTATAGAACTGGCAACACTGCTTGAGCTTGTTGGGATTAGCAAGTTTGAAATCGATACGATGACGGGCAGAAGTGGCACAATTCCATAACCTTCTCAACACGTACGATGTTCAGTGTTCAATTATCGACATATTCACCCCAAGAGTGTGTGTGTGAGAGAGGGAGAGAAGGAAACAATTAAGGACTTGTAAAATTACGTAGTTGGCTCAAACGACTTACACTTCTTTCGTCCTTTGACAACTTGCCGACAAGGGCGCAGATACAAGACCTGTTTCCGCAGAATATGAGCGGATTAGCATTTTATATTCCCATTACCATGTTAATAAGTTACCATTTATGTACCTGAGACGTTGATCACTGATGAAAGAGGGTTAAACAAGTATAATCAATCTTCATTACTTTCTGAATATGTCAACACCTAATTACCAATTGCCTCTTCCATGGGTTAAGCGCGTTCTTCACTTCTCCATGTCTTTCTGGTAAGTTTTCACTTGTACGGGAAAGCACGGCTATTCAATATGGCCTCGTAATCTGAAAAAAAAATGACAAGATAACAAGTCCCATTATAATAAAGGTTGGATCTACCCTCTTCATATATATTTGTCACATGTGGCTAGAGCAGAAAAATTAAATTGCTAAGTGTAACCTTAATTTGAAAAAGTTAGTCAACATAAAGTTTCTAACTTACAAGGAAATGTTCTCAAGTGTCATGGTTTGCAGTGAACAGAATCAAGGTCATTCGAAAGTACACGTAATTACGAAAGTGAAAGTAACTTGCTGAAGAAGATAAACAGTAAATCGTTCGAAAAAAATGCACAAAGAAGTAAAAAATAACCAGAATATTTGAAAATTTGTTTTTAGTATGTATCTTAAAACTTAAGTAGGCGCAAAATTAATACAGTTTAACCAACTGTTGACAAATATACTTCAACAGTGTTGTAAGGTGCTTAAAAAAGGTTTCTTCATTATTTGCTTACTTTTAGTGCATTTTAGATTCCTTGATGGGACCGTATACGCCCATGTAGTTGTTCCGTGTTTCAGCATGTTTCAACTCGAAGACTACTAGGACTACGAAATTGGTTGATGTGTCGTTGGAAAGTTCTCGATAGAGCAAGTTGAAGCCCGTATAGATCAACCACATCGAATGAGTGGGTGCCGAGATAGAGGTAAGTATCAACTAAGGAACTACCAGGGCTGGGCAGTCGGATGCGGAAACCGTTCGAAAACTCTAGGTGAGACGAGTACAAACCTGCATAGATCATCCTAATAGGGTAAGCGGGTCAAGAAATACCGATTCCTGATCTTATCTCCAAATTGGTAAGCTCTCGTTTTAAATTAAATGAGAATACTCGTATCTCATTTCTAAGAAAATAGTCTCTCAGTGCATAGATAAGAACTTTTATCTCAATTCTGAGAAACCGTTCTATATTTCAATGTGCAATTGTCGTTCAGGCACGGCTGTAAAAAATGTTGACAGAGTCAGAAAACACTGAAATTTAAAATGCGATTTCTCATTTTCATTTAACAAAAAATAATGAATGGCAGAATTGAAATTAAGTTCATCTCACATTACCATTTTTTTTTGACATTCGCTACTTTGTGCTATCTCCTTGAAAATGGCATAGTGAAAGCACTTCTCACCCAGTGTTGCCAGGGTCCATTCTAATATTGAAACAAGTTACCATTGCGATTCTACTAACAATTGCGAAGACTCCGGCCACTTGATAACATCTCAGATACACAAACTTTCATTATTATAAAATAGGTTTGCAACATTGATAACTGGAGTGCTTAGAGAAGGGCACCTTCACAGTATTTTTTCAATTGTGTGAGGTCAAGCTTGGTGCAGATATGTCTAATGTAATGGAAGCAATTTTAAAAAGTTACTTGTACTGAAAATAGGTTGGCAATACTGACAGCTGGGATTCTCGGGGACACTGACACTTGCAATATTTTTCTATCGTGTTGAATCATATTTATGACAATTTTAGTGCAGAAAGATTTAACAGAATTGAAATAATTTGAAAAAATGTTTTTTTTAAAGAAGTGGGTTGGCAACACTGACCCAATGCACCAATCAAGATGGTTTTACCCAATTTAAAATCTCGCTTCTCCGGGCAGTATAACTCTAGACCATATAGCCCCTATATGTTTGGTGTCGCCGGGATAGAGGGCACCACTGAGAAATCAGTACGGGTGCTTGTATAGTAATACTTACTCTATCCCTATATGCTCTAGGGCCGGGTTTCTCAACCTGGGGGTCGCGTGATGTGTACAAATGAGTCGCGGGGGAAAGTGAAAAGATTAATTTTACTAGGGTTTTGTAGGTTTAAACTAATAAATTTCAAAGAAAGTATTTTATTTTGCTTGTCGTTTTTAAAAATTACTAAAGATAATGTTGTTTGCTGAATAGTTTTGGATAATATAGTTAGGATATTTATTATAAATACAGGAAATAAACTGTTATGTTTTGAAATGAAAAGCAAATATTACCCAAAATAAAATAATTGTGGGTCGCCGGCTAGAAAGAATGATGAAAGGGGGTCGCCAGCTAGAATGCATGGTGAAAGGGGTTCGCGAGTTGAAAAAGGTTGAGAAACGCTGCTCTGGGGTATAACATACCACTACGGTTTAAAAAATTAACGAACCTAAGTTGGTTAATACACATAAGACGTTCCAAGTTTGAAGTCATTCGACAGTGTATTGAAGTGCAAATAATAAAAAAATGCCGTAAATAAGTGTAGTAGCAAGTCGCAGATTGCTATAAGTATCGGCAGCCTGGCGAAGTAGGTGTGTTGTGTGGGGGGGGGGGCTTGCCCTAGTTCTACAAAAGTATTCGATCAAAATTAAGTAATTAAATTATTGTGCGTACATATGGATAAAGTTTGAGGGAACGCCCCTTAGCTCTACAAATCCATTTACAACCCTAATGGGAGCTGAGAAAAAAGAAAACAAGTGAAAATTTTGGTGTAATATGTCCAGGGATTCCGACAGAATTTTCAGTTTGTTGGGATGTAAAGTTAAAATTGGGAGTGTGAAGTGGATGGAGTTTTGCTCGAATTCTACCGATTTTTGACCGCAAAAATTTTAAAGTTCGGAAATTTAGGGATGACACTTCCCAGAGATGGGTGGTCTGACACTGAATATGTCCAATTTCAAAAAAGTACGTAAAGTAGAAACATACCGCAAAGAAAGGTTAGAGCCCTGTAACTCAAGATCGTTGATATCAATTCAGAAGTCAAATTCTTTCTATGTGCTTTCAATTAGGCACTTGCCTGCGTTACAAAGTGGACAAACACAATTAAAATAGTCTCCCAAAAATGACTAAGAGGCCGTAGCTCAGTTGGTAGCGCGTTGGCTTCGCATTCGGGACGTCCTTGATTCGATATCAGTTACACCTGATCAATACGGGGATGATACTTTCAACTTAGGCGCTGACCGACTCCTTCCTATATGTATCCTTTTCCCTGCCCTATTCCGACCTGAGCCATAGATGCCTAAAGTCCATAAATAAATTCAAATACCTCCCAAAAATATTTTGCTATAGGTAAAAATAATTATTGGCTTCTGCCTCCCCCTCCTCGCTCTACCCAAATCTCTCTCTTATTTCTCTTTGTCTCTCTCTGTCCTGCTCTCTCTCTCTCTCTCCCTTGTTTTTCTCTGTATGTTTTGTGTATAAGAGTGAGAGAGAGAGAGATCAAGTCAGAAAGCGACAGAATGAAAGAAGTAAAGAGAGAGAGAGAGAAAGAAAGAAAGATTGGTAGAGAAAATGAGAGAGAGATAGAGAAAAAAGATAGGAAGAAAGGAAGACAGATAGAGTGAGAAAGAAGAGAGCTAGAAAAATAGAGAGAAGCGAAAAAGAAACAAAGAGAAAGAAAGAAAGAGGAAGAGAAAAGAGAGAAAGAAAGAAAGCGATGGAAAGAACGAAAGAAATAACGAGAGAGAAAGAAAGGAATAGGGAGAGAGAGAAATAAGGAAATAACAAGTAGAAAGGGAAACAAAGAAAATAAAAGAAAGGAAGAAAGAAAGAAAAGTATAGAGAAAGAAAGAAATAGCGAGAGAGGAGGAAAAAGAAAGAAGAAAGAGAAAAGGAAAGATGAAAGAGAAAAAGAATGAAGAAAGAGAAAAAAGAAAAGATAAAAAAAAAGAAAGAAGAGAGAGAAAGAAAGAAGAGAGAAAAGGAAAAGTAAGAAGAAAGAAGAAAGAGAGAAAGAAAGAAAAAAAGAAAAAGAAATGAGAAAGAGAAACAGAAAGATTGAAATAGTGAAAGAGAAAAAAGAAATAAAAGAAAGAGTTGGAGGGAGAGAAGGAAATAAGAAAGAGAGAGCAGAGAGAGAGAGATTGTTTGGATACCTAAGATATGAAGCAATAGTTATCTGACGAAGATGCACACTTTGACAAAATAAAAGATCATATCTCATTTTTCACAACTAAACAACTTGTATCCGAAGTTGTTGCTGTGAGTAAGCTGCTTACGTTGAAGCAACCTTGAGTCATGCAGTCTGAGTAGGTGAGATGAGGTTAGGGACTAACCATGCAGACAGCAAACACACAACGACAGATGAGGTGCACTTGTTTCGGGGATGACACACTTCATGCACAAGCCAAAGCCAAAGCCAAAATTAGTTCTCATTCGACGTACAAACAAACACACACGTCATACGACTCAAAGTAAGAAGAGTACAAAAACGCATTCACTGCTGAGTAAGTAGAGTGTACGAAAGTAGACGTCCTTGCGTACCTTCCAGACCTACCTTCTAGTATGTGGGATTGTCACATAACCATCCGCTGACAACCATATTGTAAACTACATGCTAATTTCTTTGAGAGGAGTGCTCCCTCTTTGGGGAAGAAGAACCTAGGAATGGTGACGTACTAGGATTTAGAAGATCGATCGGCACATTTATTTTCCATTTTCCTTTCATTTTGGTCTGAATAGAATTCTTATACTCATTCGGTTAGGGAGGTGAATTTTATTTTGTTTATTTATCTTTCCTATACATTTTACAGTGCGGCCATATAAAACATCAAGAGGCATGTTACATTTCCTAACAGGACACGGACCATACAAAACTACATTATACAGGCTGGGGTGAGTACCAGACAATAAACGTGAATGCGGGACAACCGGTACACCGGAACATGTGGTCCTTGAGTGTCTGCTGACTTTAGACCGGTGTTCAGAACAAAGAATGGAATTTCATAACCAAAGAATGTACGAAATTATTCGGGACAGAAAATTACGTCAAGCCTGCGATGAAACAACTGAAACCATCAAAATACAACAAACAGAGATTTATCAGTCAGCGGCAGAACAATATACTACAAGTACAGTAAACTATACAGTATTCCATAATTGCATTTATCACCTTTATTTTAAAAAATCAGCAGTAGTCATAATTGTATTTTGTCACGGAGATGAATATCAAATACTCAAGATTTTACATCACCAAGATTTTCTCCGATAGACAAAAGATGTTATTAAATTTTTAGCTCCCTTGATAATAAAGCTATAGAAAAGGGAACTTATAATCCGTCCGTCCGTCTTTCCGTGCTCAGAAATTAAATCTCAGCAACGACAAAATGTATAGAGATATTTGAGGCGTCGTTGGAAATGACTATAGACTAGCTCAGAGTGAAAAAAAGGCGTATTAGCGAGGGTACTTTGATGAAAACGAATACATATATTTAGGAATGACTCTGGACGAGTGGAATTTAAATTTTAATTGTGGCATTTAAACATCTAAGGCTCAAGCCGAGATAGGGGAAAGAAAAGGATGCGGAAAATGTAGGCCAGGACCTAAGTTAAAGGTACCATCCCGACATTTTTCTGGTTTGTCTGAGCAAAATCATGGAAAACCTTAGTCAGGATGGTCGGCCACTGGTATTGAACCAACGACCTCCCGAATGCTAAGTCAACGCTCTACCCCTGAGCCATAGACACTCGGGTTGGACAAGTGTAGGCAGTGAAGATCCTATTACACAACAGAACCACACTGCTTCGAATAAATTTTGGACATTGAAGGAGTTCAATCAGAAGGTATCTAATTTCATGTGAGATCGTCAAACATCAAGTCATCAAATAGGTATGTAAGTTAAAAAACGCCATTGTGACGTGACACCTGGGGCGGACGACAACACGTTGATTACTGGTGAGATATTATCTCGTGAGCCAGACTGAACACTGGCCAGGTTGAACATTGGAAGGATACATGAATGTTGCACTACCCGGGATCAAACCAGGGACCTCACGCACGAGAGGTGAGCAATCTACCACTGAGCTACCGCGGCCTGCGAGTGTATTGTTGACAGTATCTCAGGAACTAATTGTGCCAGAAAGACAAAGTACTCTTAGGGCTCATCCCCGAATACACTTGAATGGTATAAAATCGGCTCTTCTATCTTCTATTTATAGGGCTGAGAAAAAGCCAAGAAAGAGATGTTTTCAATTAAAAAAAAAAATGTTTTTCCTTAAATTTCTACACAAAATTTCCCTCTAGGGATTTTTTAATATGTTCCAGTAGCACACAAACGTTGAAAAACGGTGTATTCAACGTTAGTTCTGTTACGTAATTTTAACGTTGCATATGTACCTAAATGCCCACCTGTTCAACGGGTTTTTCGACATTTAGAATCAGTGTAGCCTTCAACGGAAAGAAGTAGATGATGAGCAATTTTTTTTGTAACGTTGTATTTGCCCACCTGTTTAACGGTTCAAAACCACGTTTTGTATTTTACCAACAGAGTTTGTAAATTTTCCACGCGTCTGCGGTGGAATTCGAAGCTGGACAGAATGGTGAATGGGGATGAAAAGTGGGTCCTCTACCATAACATTACACGCAAACTGAAGTGGGTAATTAAAGGGGGGCACAGGAACTGTGCTAAAACAGGATCTCCATCCCTGCAAAGTGATGTTGAGTGTTTGATGGTGTATCTTTGGGATAATCCATTTTAAGCTCTTGCCACGTAACCAGACCATCAATGCAGATGCCTACTGTCAGCAGCTTGAACTCCTACGGACTGCATTGTTGGAGAAATATCGTGCTCTGGTTAATCGCAAGGATGTGCTCATCCACGGTGATAACACACGTCCACACATAGCCAGAAAGACCTAAGATCGAGGAATGTGGCTGGGAGAAACTCCCCCACCCGGCGTTTTTACCAGATCTTGCGCCAACAGATTACTGTCTTTTTCGCAGCCAACAAAGCTACCTTTTCTGGAAAACACTGCAAAATGAGGATGACATACGACAAACAGTTGCCCAATTCTTTGTCTCCGAAACCGGTGACTTTTTTCAGCGGGAGATTCAACAACTGGTTGACAGATGGTAGAGTGTTGTGGAGTCCGATGGAGACTATTTTCCAGGTGTAGTATTCCAGGTAAGTTATAGTTGTTTTCCTCACGGTGCAAAAATACGACATTACTTATGGGATAAGCTGATATATAGATCGATATACTAACGTAAAATATTTTGACTTTTTTTTTCAGTTTCATCGAGACACAAGAAAAAGTCAAGCGATAACAAACTTTGATTTTTCGTTGTTACAAAGTTTAAGATAAATAATTTCAGGGTATCCAATATTTAGCTGCCACTAGCTGCAACCTTCTGCGCAAAACCTCCCGAAACGTGAGAAAACGCGTTGCGCGCTAAAATGCTTCGCGATGATACGTATAGAACCAAGACATTTTGTGAATGAAAGATAGCGGAGAAATGAAGTGAGATACTAGTTAACAGTAGTAACGAAGTTGTGGAATGGGGTGGAGTGGAAGCTGGTGTGCAAGAGTGACGGATTAGACTCATTAGATGGATGGGGTGGGAATGAGGCAAACAATCTGACTTGGTGCAAAAGACCATATCATTTCTTCAATGAGTTCTTACCTCCAAAAACGGATATAAATTTTCCAGGAGGGAGGATTGCATTCCTGATTAGCCACGACCTCTGTAAACAAATTGGGAAATTTTCTACGATCTACTAATTTCCAAAAGTAAATTATTGGTAAACTTTTACCTTCTCCAACTATTTCTAAGCTATTCGTCCTTGCAAATTAAAGAAGTTAGAAGTGTATAACAAATAAGTAGTTGTGTCAATTTCCTAACATTTATTGTGCATGGACAAGGACCCGTTTGGAAATGGACGCCTGGAAAGATAATTGTTAGTCTTTGTGTGTTTCACATAGGGTATGTATTGTTTACTAATTCACATTTTTGGATACGTTTGTTTTGGCGTCCTTTGAAGTGTGTTTCTTGCGTTTAATTAACAGTATTGGTAATTATTTTTATGCAATGTTTACAAATTACATTTATTTATTAATTGAACACAACATGTTATGTACCTAGTTCAGGTGTTCATTGTACATACGATACATTTTACATATGATACATCTATATATTCATATTTGATGCTTTGTGGTGACATTCTGTAAAAACAATTCATTACTTTATACTACAATGAAATTCACTCGTATTTACACTAAATATGTCTAACTCTGGACATGCTTTAAGAATACAATTATATAATGAGCACATTCTCCTAATATGCGATATATCTAATACATTGGTCCTTTGGGGTGGGAGGTCGAAGACTGCATTACGTGGTCGAGTAACTCTTTGCGGAACGTGCAACCTTATTTCGGACAATAATTTTTCTGAATGAATTTTACTATGTACTAGTTTGTGTAGGAAAGATAGTAGAAAATTAACTCTTCTATTTTCCAGAGATTGGAATGAGTACTTGTTTGCTAGGTCCAAGTAGTTTTCGAATTTAGGATATATTCCTATTTCTTTGTATGTTAAAAAGCGAACAAATTTAGATTGTATAAATTTCGATTTCCCGTGTGTTCTTCTTTGTATTAGGATGCCATACTACTGCAGCATATTCTATAACTTCGATCGAACATACGCTGTATATAAAGTTTTTAAAACATCAATATTCGAGAAGTCACTTCCTTGTCTCATTACGAACCCGAGATTCCTAAAAGCGTCACCAATAATACGCTTAATGTGTTGTATATCAAATGAGAGGTTGGACTTTATGGTCACACCAAGATCGGTGATAGACTCTACTCGGACCAGTGGTGTTTCATTGATACTGTATTCAAATTCCAAATAGTTCCTTTCTCTAGTGTAAGTCATTACACTACATTTTGAAATGTTTAATAACAACATGTTTGTTTTGCACCAGTTGGAGACTGCATTGATGTCATTTTGTAAGGAGAAAGCATCTAATTCAGAGGAAATGCTACAAAAATAGATTTTTAAATCATCTACATTTACACTTACATTTGCTTCAAAAACAATCAACTTAGTCTTGATATCATCAATAGCATTTGATTTGTACCTGGGCAGAGCTCATTAACCCATTTAATTTACCTCACGAGAGCCGAACTTATGAAGAAATCTGCCTTAATTCTCAAACACCCCTCCAAATATATCTCGCAAAGTTCTTACCGTTAGGACCTCTGCAACTCTGCAAAACTTCATTTTAAAAGCTGGTACTCCCCGATTAAGATTTACACCACTTCAAACTACGCTTAGAAATACTGTAAGAATCCTCGTTTTCTGTGAAACCATTGTCCTTGAAAAAAAAAAACAGAAGCGTCCATGGCTGATTAGAACTGTCCAGGAGACTGTTGAACAGATCTCAATTTTTTTAATCAGAAAAGGGTAAAACGACTACTCAGAAAAACAGGTGTGCCGGTGACTTTCAAAAACAACTTGTCAACTGAACAAATTCTCTTGATGTGCAATGAATTTTATTGTCGATTACATTTCTGATTCGATGAGAGAGAGTTTTGCCTTTCTGTTATTTGCGTTCTTTTCGAAAAGAAAAAAAGAAGTGATTCCTTGCATTGGAAACGATCCAAACGCTCATACAAATGTGAGTCGATTAATGTGGCTGATGTTCAGTGTTGCTAGATGTAGAGATATTATCCATATGTGGGCACACCAGAGTGCCCATTTACTCTCAAAGTTAAATTAACATTATCATCATTTAGTGTTCTGCAGAAAGGGGCTGGTTCTTGGAGGCACGTTGAATCCTCTCCATTCATCCCTATCATACACTATCTTTTATCTTGATATCTTCCTTAATACTGTCAACAAGTTGCATTTTTCTGCTTCCTCTTCTTTTCAACCTTAAGCATAACTTCTGCATCCTTTAGTGTGCAATCTTCTCGGCGCAGCAAATGTCCTCACCAGTTCCTTTCCTTTGCTGTTTTCAATGTTGTTTGTCTCTCGCATATTCTCTTGAGAACTTCCTCATTGCACATCTTCTGTGCACACATGACATTCATTTTCCTCCATATCCACATATGATTATGCCTTATTAAAAATTGTTATTCGTTAATTTAATTGAATTTTATTTATGGCTTTAGGCATCTACGGCTTAGGCCAGGATAGCGAAGGGGAAAGGATTCGGGAAGGTGTCAACGAGGGCCTATGTTGAAGGTGCCATCCCGGCATTTGCCTGGTACGACTAAGGAAAAATCCTAGAAAAACTTCAGTCAGAAAGGTCGGTCGCTGGGATCGAACCCACGACCTCCTGAATGCCACGCCAACGCTCTACCACTGAGAGTTATTCGTTAAATTTGCATACTTCAACAATACTCAATGAACATTACGGTGTAACTAAATAAGGTACAATGATTTGCAGTGTTGAAGGCAACTTATTTGTTGTAAGTTAAGAACAAGTGAGCGCTCGGATTCTAGTAGCAGTCCCAAAGGCACTGATGATAGAATCTCAAGGTTGAATTAAACCACGGTATGCAAAAAAATAAAAAATATGACTTTTTGAAATAAGTTGGCAACACTGACAACTGGGTCTCAATACCCAACACGGATTACCTAATGCACACTTATACAAATCTTCGTGTAAATCAATGAACGCGTATAGAGTTGTATAAGTAACAGCCATAGATACACAAAACTTTCGTTTTTACAGAATTATATTTATTTTCCTCGAAAGCCCATAAAATGGCTCACAATTGCAGGATAAATCTAGATTTTGAACTTCTAGGTGGCACTACTAACTTCCGGTTTCTTCTAAGCTCTCTGGAAATCAAATACAATTTTCTTCATTTATCGTTTTTGCATGGTTTCTTTATAATCTAATCTTAAAACGAAGCTATCTTATAAATTTGGTTACAAATTTAAAGGCAATTCGTAATACTTATTTCTCATTTCTCAGATTGATTTCTCTTTCGTACCTGGCAACATTGCTTCTTTCTTTCTCCTCTCAAACAAACAAAAGGTTTGCACCAATGACCTCTATCAAAAAACGATACTGAACTGACTGTAGCCATTCAAAATTCCATGAATATATAATGCCAAGGAGATGAGAGCATACTTAATCTCGTTTGTCCACTTCCAGTCTAAACCTATATGAACCAAATTTTCGGTTCTAACTCAGTATTTTATGCTTGATATCGCTGTGTGGCCCGTTTTTGTATTTATGTCTTGATTCTTGCAAAAAACGTAAATATTATTTGCATTATTTTCTATTGTATGCAGTCTTACATGAATAACTGAGGAATTAAGACTTAAATAAAAAAACGGGCCACACAGCGATATCAAACGTAAAAAACTGAGTTAGAACAAAAAAATTGGTTCCCATTGGCTTAGACTGGAAGTGGACAAACGAGTTTTAATATTTGCTCTGGCGTCTATCTTTCGACACTAAGCAGTCACTCCAGTATCGTTACGTAGAGCTCGATGGTTTGCACACTTATTTCTCCTTTTCAGTCCTCTTTAGTTTTGTCTTTTGTTTTATTTTGTTTTCGGTGGCTCCTGCAACGATCTGGCATTATTCCAACAAAATAAGTTTTATTGGGATGTTGTTGTTATCTTCTGAGGTAACAATACTTTCTTGCAATTACGGAAATGCCATTGTTGCAACAAAATACTTAAACAAAAACAATAGTATGAGCTTCCAGTGAATGAATTAATTGTTATTTCTGTATCTTAAACTCGCCTTTTCAACTTTTGTTTCATGTGTTTAAAAATAAGTGGAAATTTAATATTCGTTTTGACCTTTGCTCATTAAGTGATGACAGAAAAGCAATGTTGCCAGAGGATTCAGAAGAATCTTATGAAATATAGGGTAAGGGCACCAGTGGTCGGCCAATTAAGGGATTGGTTCTACTATTTTCTTTTCTACTATTTTCTTTCCCAGATTTCTTTCTAAGCGTAATATTTACACTTACACTCTTTACATTCATTTTTGACACCTTTCTCAACTAAAATAAAACATTTCTTGTCAAAACTTTACACGTATTTTATATTAAGATTAGTTTTAGGAAAATAGGCCATTTTTACCTGTTGTCGTCCTCTCAGAACCAGTGATCAGCCAGGTAAGTACCAGTTATCGGACACGTGTCAAAAAGAAATGAAATATGCATAAAAATGAAGTACTTTTAAACTTATAAATACTTGATTTATATCATTCAGGTCCGTTAGAAATAAAGTGTTTACATTTTTATTTAAAGCACTAATTATACATTATATCATTGAAGTTACATTTATTAAATTTTATAGGAGAAATGTTTGAAAGCGAAAGAAGGTTTTTGAAAAATTGAAGTGATCTATAACTTTGTTACTATTAGAATTTTACTCATAATTTTTTTGTATAGTGATATGAGATATGAATATATCATCATGAAGGATTGTTGGATTAAATATTGAATTTTAATTTAATGAACTGAAATATTTATATTGTTGATTATTTATGGATTGATTTAAATTGGAAAGATGTTAAAGATTTTACTATTTTTAGTCATCTTAATTGTATTTAAAGTTTTTACTATAATAAGTATTCATCTTGTTTTTTGGAATATTGAACGAAACAATGAAAAAAACTGAACCATGTCTTCATGTATGTTTGTTGATTTAAAGCGATATTGTAGGTGGAAATGAAGAAATGAATAGAAGTATTTTCAAAAGTATAAAAAAGAATTTGGAGAGAAAATTAAAAAGAAACAATGTAATTTAATTATGTTTAATTTGAAATTAATTATGGCAAAAGTTGGATAGGTGTTTCTGCCAATAAAGATAATTTTATTTAAATAAATCGATTGTTTTGCCTTCGCGGCTATCTCCAGATTTTTATTTCTCCGTACTTAGCTATAGATGCGGCGAGAGTTGCAGAGCTCTGAGCTCTACTGGCTTTGGTCCATCAAATAGTTAGTCCTGTTAAAGGGAGATTTTACGAAGGGGAAAGCGAGTAGTCTCTACTATTCTTGTCGGGAAGGAAAGGACTGAAAAAACAGACTTGGAGCAGTTACTTTCTTTTCTCTCCGGGATGAGCATTCAGTTAGTTTATTGTTTTGGTATCCTCAAAGATATACGTACGATTTATGTTGTCAGATACCTTGAGATTGACAGTTATATGAGCTAGCTCGCAAGTTTGATATTTGAAGGAATCTGCAACAACGACAACATCGATTTACATGTTCTAATATTTACTACGTACTTATTAATTATTATTTACAATCGACGATCAATTAATTTCATTCTTCATACCATATATTATTACAGTTTTTTATTATTTGAATAGTTGTTCACGAAGAATAGATGTTTCGTTTCACATTATGTTTCAGTTGTCATCTATTCGTGCCTTGACAGAAAATTGCAGAGTAATACCTTACAACCTTTTGTGTTGAACGCGACGAGATCTATCCATTTTAAATCAAAATAAAACTAAGCATGATGTGCTGTTAAAAAGACTGTTAGATTATTAGGAAGAAAACAAACATATAAATTTAACATCACAACATAGATAACAAGTACCACTTATCGGTCCCTCTGGCTGATAATAAGAACACTCATGAATTATATATACCAAAAGTTGACCACAATAAAATATTTAATAGATTTGACTTTTGCATATTATTTATGATATTAAGTCAGAACAACATTTGAAAAGCTGGAGGAACAATTTATGTCTTAAAACTATTAAAAAGAAACAGAGTTTTACCATAAATTATAGGACGCTCTTCTTAAATCTCAAATAACATTTTCTGTATCTTCTAAGCTAACCATCAAAGTCAGATACTTTTATTTTTTGTATATAAGAAGTTGAAGCTCTCCAAACATTCGAAATAATTTTTATATACATATTTTTATTATATAGGCCTTGTTCTAATTATATGTATGTGAACCCAATCAGCAAATCGGAAGCGGTCCAGTGGCGGCCCACTTGCGACGTTTGGCGGCCCTCCGGCGAGCCTCACCTGCGGCGCGGATACCGGGGCGATAAAATCGCCATCTATTACCCGGCTACGGGAACAAGGCGACTCTCAACTATGACCCGACAGTTTGCCGACTTTTCCCACCTTGTTCCCGCAGAAGCAACAAGGCGGGCAAAAGTAACACATATTGGTATACTGGACACATATATATAATATATAGGACGCAATGGTAATCGATATTAAGTTAATCTTTTCGCATTGTCTTCGCTGTTATTTATTTCGTAGTTAGTAAAGTTCTTCAGGGTCTGCGATGGGATTCGTGCCTCCGACTGTCAGCGCGAGATTTAGAAGTCTGATGCCTTAATTACTTTTTTTTTAAAAAAAATCTCGTTTATTTAACTTTCATAGCACATTGCGTTTATTTATACGATTGGGACCATTTATTTTTCGTTTATTTTTCTTAACCTACTTACGGACAACACAGTTAAAATCACATCCATGCCCGAGGCGGGATTCGAACCCGCGATCCTGGAGTCGCTAGACTACCACACTAGCCCGCACGACCACCTGGATCGGCACCACTCGGCTATGCTGGTCTTCCAGCTGGGTGATGTTTTTTTCATACCTGTTGTCGTACGACACACGTCACACATGCGCGTATAACTTTCGGGCACGAAGCGCCTCGCACAAGCGGGCCACCAGACTGTTACTCGTGTGTCTTCGGCATTTAGGCAGGAGTCTGATGTTTAACCAACACCCTGCGGCAACGAAACGACTCCCGGTCGCGGGCAGTATGCTTCACCCCGACGATAATCCAACTGCAATCGGCAAAGGGGTGGCGATCGCGAGGAAAACAACCACTCCGCAAAAAAAAAAAAAAAAAAATACATCTATCAAAGGAAACACATAGCACTTTGTACTCCTCTCAAAGACATTCCCTTTTCATTTTACAGCAGTCGTTCTCACTAATTTTTAGCGGTGAACAACGTGCAAAACGTATCACTGTACAGCAGGTGGCCCGATGGCGGCCGGGCTTCGTCTTGCAGAAAACGACTCCCGACGATTCCCCGTGGGTTGGGCCGCTGAAACTCCGCGACAATTGCTGATAGGGAAAATAGCCGACCACTAATACGTGTCCGACCTTTGGTCCCCTTACTTAATGAATCAACTCCAATGAAACTGATCGCATATTGAAGTTCTTTTTTTTATTTAAATGTATTAATTGCCCTTTGCGATATGCTCTATTGAATATTTTTAGCTTGAGAAAACTGCAATTATTTAACTTCTTCCTGAAATAAATGGAGTCCAATTATTCCTACCTTCGTATTCTCGTAAAGTAATGGTTTCTAACCTTTTCCAAATCACTGAAGCCTGTAGTAATTTATCGCCAGTGTCCTTGCTGTAACCCGTCAGACGTGGTGAAATTAAAAATAAACATGCAACAATTATTATTTCAATAACTACAAATTAGTTATTTTTATCCCACACATTTCATTCATATCAACAAAGGAAATAGTCGTAACTTATACAACGAATATGAGTTTGGTAACGGTAACATAAAATAATAAGATTCGTTTGTTTCCAATAACGAAAACAAGAGGACATGATTAAAGTTCTCTTTATAAAGTCAGGGTAACCGCAAAGTATGCAATCCACTTACACAACATTAATTAATATATTGTTATTTGTATGTAACAAGGCATGCGTCAAAGAATGGGGTCTCGAAATATCATTGTCTACATCTGTGCATTTAGTTGCATGTGTTTCCATTGCTGTGAACTTGACCTCAGAAGAGAGATGAGAAAAGATCACTGTACCAGCTTACGACGAAAGTTGGACTCCGTTCAATCTTGCTGTAGTTATGTATGGCATTCAAAGGTGTCGTGGCATGCACCTATGAAACAAATCACGAGGAACGGTAGTTCTTCGAGTGACGCTAAGCAACGAGTATGTTAGCGGCACTCACATATATTCAGCTAATTTCGGATCTAGCGAACTATAAGCCCGATTTTGATGCTTGAAGTTGCATTTGAAAGCTCTTTGCCATACAGAAAAAAAATGGATAGGTAGGACCTCCTTGGGACCCCCTAGAGCAGTTTGAAAAATAAATAAATCAGAATTTCACATTTCTGGTGATAACACTTATCACAGACCATATAGGCGGCCGAAACTTGCGGAATCGTAATCTACGCTTCAATACCTTTCAAAGGGTGTATCACACGTCAAAATGGGTGAAGGGGTTCAAAGGTTATGACCTTAACACAAATAATAGAAAAGGGCGTCCGTCATTCTGTCTGTCTTTTTGCTTTAGCCCAAAGTGGTTTGGGGGGGTTAATTGCAGGCCCCAACTTTTGGAGTAAATCGAAGCTTATTTTGTTGATAGGAGTAAAATTTTCCTAATTTTATTACAAAGGAAAAACGTACTTCATTGTGATATAAAGAAAGTAACTCGCACAATAGATATCACTTCTTTTGTGAGTAGAATTCTTGCGTCGCTCTTGTCTTTACCCCGAAGGGTTTTTTATACTGATAATACATATAAGGAGTTACAAAAGTGAAAAACTGTGCTATGAAGTGACAGTTCCCCGTCCTGATAGAGGACCCGTGCAACCATTACGCTTGCTGGGTTTTATAGCATTCCAGGATGATTTCCGAGGAAAGCAAATCATCTGAAGGTCAACGTTTGCTGCGTTTTTACTAAATTGATCGATCAACAGTAAAAGTGGATCAACTAACAAACGTATGGCTTTATCTCTCATAATTAAATGACTCAAATATTTTTATGATGATGATGTGTTCCTGTGAAAGGTGAACCGGTGTTAGTTTGCCATTGACTTCCATCGGATGAAGATGACGTCCAGAATCTACAGTTTAATATTCATTCCGAACTACTTCTATTTCCAACGGGAATCGAATCCGGAACCCCTTGATTGCAAGGTAGCAAGCATTATCACTCATCCACAAGAGACACCATATATTTATACGTCGATATAATTATTTGTTAATATCATGACAAAATATTAAATGCTGTGGCAGTGGAAAAACATTTAGTGGAATGATATTATATTTCTGCTTTGTCCCTTGAGGTGGGTACAGTGCAGTGTTTCTTATTTACAATACAAATTGTGTTAAACAGCCTATGAAATTTACAGATAAGCTATATTAATAATAATTTAAAAAATACGAAATGGAATATGAATTAATTTATGTTTTTTACCCATCTGTGACTCATAACGTACAACTCAGTAGAAAACAGCATTCCAAACAGTACGAACATTGAACAGACCTTTGATCTTTAATAAATTATTAATTAGGGTACCCTGCTCTACTTCGATCAATGGGCTATATTGATCATGTGTGCAAAAAATAGATCAATACGAGCATGATTTGTAAGATTTTTTTAAAACTTCACTTTATCGATTGAAGTACTATTTGGGGAGTCTCGGAACTCCAAGATGTATTTTTTTCTTCTGATTGAAACAGATCCAGACTACGCTAATTTGTATTTTACGTAGTCATACTACGACGTAACTTGTAGGTAGTAGTAGTAGTATAATTACGTTATAGTGAATTGCTGGTCCAACTTCTAGTAGTTTGATGGATGCTCAGAAATCAGATGCTCTCACCTCTGGTGCTAGGGTTCGTCGGTTCGATCTCTGCACATACCATGTGGATTTTGTTGTGAACAAACACCGCATGTGTGGGTTTTCTCGGGGTTCTCTCGTTTTCTCCCACTTTCTTCATTTTATCAATTCATCCCATCATCATCCGTTCGGCTTAAGGCAAAGTTGCCTAAAGGTCTTAAAAATTAAACTCTTCCTTCTCTCCGTTTTTTCCCACCTATTGGTGGGGTCGACGTTTCTGATGAGTCTTCTCCACAAAGCCCTGTCCTGAACTTCTCCTGACAGACCTTTCTCCCGGAGATCATTCATAACCCTAACCACCCATTTTCTCCTTGGCCTCCCTCTACCTCTGTTGCCTTCAACTTCCATTGCCAACACTCTTCTGACTACATAATTAGTTGTTCTCCTCATTACATGTCCATACCACTGCAGTCTTCCTTCTTGTATCTTCTTAGATATCTCTACAACCTTGGTTGTACTTCTTACTCTCACTCTGTCTCTTCTTGTTATCCTACATTCTGATTTGGGTAACATCTAATCTCTTTTCCTGTGCTTTCTTTATTGGCCATCTTTCTGCTCCGTACATCATTGCTGGTCTAATCACTGTTCTGTAAATCATTCCTTTATTCTTACCGTGATTCCGCAATCGCAGAGAACGCCACTTACTTTCTCCCAGTTTCGCCATCCCTTTTGCATTCTGGGTGTTATTTCAGAGTCCAAATCGCCATTCCCAGGAACAGTTGAGCCTAAGTATTTAAAACTTTTCACTTTATTCAATCGTTCTTCTTGCAACATCACTTCTCCATTTCCTTCTCCGTTAAACTCAAGATACTCAGTTTTCTTTCTACTAATCTTTAGGCCTTTATCTTCTAGAGACTTCCTTCAGTTCTCTACCTTCCTTTCAAGTTCTTCCCTATTAGTATTGCATAGTACAATATCATCGGCAAACATCATATACCGGGGGCTTCATCTCTCACATCCTGAGTTATAACGTCTATGACTATGTTGAAGAGGTACGGGCTTTAGGCTGAACCCTGGTGCAATCCAACCATAACAGGTATTTGGCGTGTCAATCCCACACTACTTTTTACCTGAGCCTTAAAAATAAATTCAAACTTTAAAAAAACTAGTAGTTTGGACTGTAAATAATTTTCTTTTTCTCAACAAATTGTGATGAATGGATGAATGTTCTCAACAATTGTGATGAATGTTACCTTTTTCCCAATTGGTAGTTCATTTGTTGAGTACGTTCTCTTCAACGTATATTTTTATGAAAATAGCGTAAGAGTAAACAAAATACTGAAATAACATATTTAAAATCAGAAGCGGTAACAAAGAAAACCTATAGTGAATAATAGCTTTTAATTCTTTAAGTATCAGTTTCCAATATCATAGAATGACAATAAATCATATATTATTATTCACCTTCATAGTTCCGTACTAGGGATGGCTAATGATTCTGGAAAATCCGTTTTCCGGAAAATAGGTTTTCGTACTTAGGAAATTCTGATTCCGGAAAGCGGGATGTTTGCGGAAAACGGAAAATTTCCAGAAAGTGGAAAGTTTCTGGATATCGTAAAGCATACGGGAAAACGGAATTTCCAGAAAGCGGAAAGTATCCGGGAAAACGGAAAGTTTCCGGAAAATGGAAAATTTCCGTCTCATAGTAGGTACTAAGAGACAAAAGACAAACATGTAACGCGCCAATTTTTCCAACATTTGTGGAAATATGGAAGCTAGTTCGATTTCATCTTTGTCCCATCATTCCACTTTACCCCTCTTTCACCTACATATATCTTTCCGACTCGGAGCCCGTTATTGTCTCATTTGTTTCGTTTGACGGATTTAACTGCGTGACACGGACAAAAAAAAATGTCGATTTAAAAAAAAAACAAGAGGGAAACATTTACTGAGTTTACTGAGTAATATACTCAGTGAGCGTGATTGCATTCTGGAGTTATATTCCGTTTTCAAAATATCCCTTTCTCCCCATGTGTGTTAACAACCAGAAAGACCTCAGCACAAAGACCGACAGAAGGAAAAAAGAGTGTTATTTCTCACGAAAAACTGAAGAGGGAACACAGTAAAAATAGCTGTGTTTCAACACAAGCGGTGTCTCAGCATTACAACATTTTTGTGTTAAATCAACACAACACACGGTGTTGATTTCGGTACTGGTAAAGAAAAGCTATGGCTGCAGCGAGATATGAGCAAGAGTTGGTCAGTTAGAAGTCGAGCGTCTTACTAACTTGGCTAAATTGCCAGACATAAAAATACTCGCTGCAAACGATATTTAGTGAACAACATTTCAATGAAACGGCTACACTGGATTCAAACAGTGTACAGGATCAAAAATATGTTGCTGATCCCCCAACACAAACTAAGTTACTTGCACGACTTATGCCATAGTTTAATTACTTTCTATTTGTCAATTGGGAACCAGAATTCCCATTCAATGAGAATGTTCCATTTCTATGAAAGCAAACGATTAAGATTTTAAAACACTGTTACCAGAAACACATGAATTTAAAATCGTAGTCAGTACATTAATTTGTAGCAGTGAAGCACAAAATGTATTTTAGTGAGGAATCTCCCTTCAAGAATAGAACTGAGTCAAATACCAAGAAAAATCCGTCACGAGGTATTTACATCCTTACTTCTCCTAATAACAGGCATATAAACGTCCTCAGAGGTACTTGTGCGTTGCTGCTTCCAGTATTACATTAACGCATCCCTAAGTTGAAGATTATGGCAAAAGCACTGATTACAGCTCTAGAGGTTTCGTTTTCTAGGTAAGTCTAGGAAAGTTCGTCAAACCCGCAAGCGATGAGCTCCATTTTTTTCTTTTTTTGTTTACAAAATCGAATGCAGATAATTCAGTTAATAAGGGTAATATGACATCCAAACTGTGACACATAGGTCTAAATTATTTGTAATTCCTTGACAGTAAATGTACACATTGGTATTATGAAGAAAGACATTCGCTATCGCTTTGCAACACACCGAATGAATACAGTTATACCAAATGGACTGAAATGTTTCACCTACCTTTCCCAGACACATAAATTTCCCTTGGTGAAAGATACTATTTTAAAGATTCTCTTTTTTTACTCTCTCTCTCTCTCTGCTAATTATCATTCCATTCCCAACATTGAATTCTCAATCATTCTCTAGGTCATTGGTTTCAACAAATCTATTTTTTTCTTGACAATGAAAAATAAACCAATATTACTAGCTCGTCACCATTTCACCTACTTTAAATCATCGCACATTTCGTAGTGAATCGAGTTCTCATCTATAAATATAACACACACGTGTACCACAGGGAGGAAATAAATAGGTGGCTCTATTTCCTGTTTTTCTGGACTAATTGTACTTATTTTCATTTTAATTAATCGTCTGTCTTTTTCTTTTAAGTAGAACAAAAACTCTGAACTTACGAAACAATTCTTGCAGCAGAATTTTATTCGACTCTTCCTTCTTTCTTAAACTAATGTAGTGAATCTTTTCTTATTGGCTTCTAAACTCATATAGGTTTATATACATAGATACTCAGAAAGTGTTTCACAATGTTATTTGAAACAACAACGAAATTCGTGCCAAGTTCGCTGAATCAACGATCATTTTATCCGTCAACACTTTCGTCGGTCAGCTAACTTGCTCTTAACTCCCCCCTCTTTTGGTTTCTGTGTCGTTTAACAGGAATTTTCAGCTATTCAAAGGTTGACATGACATTTTCATGGAAAACAGCTTGTGTAACTTTGGATTTCAAGGAAGGAACACTACTCGACTAAGAGATGGCGTTGTTCTAAACATGCAGTGCTCTCATATGTTTTAACAGTTAGATAGATACATGGCGGTGTTTAGTTTCGTAGTCTTATTAATTACGACCATTAAAATGATATTTTAAGCCGGAAGCTATAAAGCTACTATATAATGTGTTAAAAGATCATTGGGAACCAGTATTCTCGCCTCTTAAATGATTAAGTAGCCAGTTTTGTTCCGTTTCTGTCTCTACACAAAAGTCTAACCTGTTACATATGGCACCCGAACGGGCTGAGCCACTTTTCATTAAACTTCGTTGGGTAAAAGGCAGGATGAGTGGAAGCTGAATCTTGAGCTGACATTTTTAGAAATATAGATCATTAGACCAATATTTTGACAAATCGAAAATCAATATCGACGAAATATTGAATATCAACGTCAAACACTTTTAACAATTTGTTCGATATTCGATATACAACGATGTTTTTGATAGTTGACTTCCAACGACTCTTTGATATGAACAATATTCAATTTCAAACTATATTTAGACATTAACAATTTTATATTTCCAATGATGTTTCGATATTCACAATTTTCTATTTCCAATCATATTTCGATATTAACGATTTTCTATTTCCAACGATATTTCGATATTAATGATTTTCTATTTCGAAAGATATTTCGATGATAATAATTTTTGATTCCCAATTATGTTTCAGTATTGAGGTGTAACAGCTTAGTTGCTGTTCCATTTTTATTTTTCTTCCGCTTTTATTTTCTTAGTACGTTCTGTTTCCTTTCGTGCTCTCCTTAGCTCATTCTCTTTGTTTGGTTTTAGTCACGCTTTGAGCGTGTTCCGTTTTAATTTTTCTTTGGTTTTCAGTCGTTATCTATTCAGGTTTTCGTTAGTCACGCAGCATTGACTTGGATCTAGTGCTTGTTTTTGATTGGATCCTAGTCAATACTTGGCTCCGTGTTTCTTGCTGATTGGTGTGAATCAGCCTTCTTCTCCGTTTGATGGGAGAACTGCTCTCCCCGCCATGTTAGTTTCAGTTCCAATTTTACTGACCAGAAGGATGGATGTCTGGACTTTCCGTCATGTGTAATTCCAGAGATCCACCTGCAATTGGTAACTATATACGATAATTTTAGTAAATAGAAGAATATTCCATCATTTCGTCCATTCCGGTGAAATATATTAATAGTCGTGACGAGAATAATAATTGATACGAGTGCCAATCAGACTGTTCGTCGAAAAGTTTACCTCGAAATTTTTTCACGTCCGTAAAATTAGTATTTTGTTTTGGAGATTATTTGTCATAATGTATAACATGTTCTAAATTTTAGTATGGGGCCGCTATTGACCGAATTTCTGCATTTCAAATATCGGATCGATAGATTCTAATAATCATATTCCTAATTTTTCGTCTCCAGTTTCCAAACCCTTTTGAAATTCTCGGTTAGCAATGTAAACAGCTAACGTATATTTCCATTACTAGTCAAATTAGCAACATGTCTGTTCGATCAATTTTGCATAGTTTTTCGATTAAAATTTTGACGTTAATTGTAGATTTAATAATTCGACATGCTTAGTTAATTTTGGTTTCAACTCCAGGCACTATTATTCGTTCAATAGTCACTTTTATCAATTATTTTTGCATATTCAAGATTTATTCAGAGCGTCAATTGTATAATGTAGTAATCATCCGTAATGACGTCACGCCTATTATAAGGCCAACTTGTTCCTTTCGTTAAGGTATGTTTTGGACAATAACTTCATTTCTGTAAGTAATTATGTAGTAAAACTTTTCTAAATTGATTAACAATATTTTGGGACTAACTTGTGAAAATTTCAGTGAAATTCATTATTTATTATTGAAATTATGGACATTTATAGCTGACAAACAAACTTTCGTTTCGGCTTAATTAATCCACAATGTGTAAAAGATAGACGATACAAATTTGTTTGCTTCCTACAACACAATAGTAATTCTGTTCAGATTTTATGAAATTCTCAACTCCGAAAGCTTACATTATGTAAACTCAAATGAATAAATTGAAATTTTGAAATTTTTATATTTCTTCGAACAATCATGTAAATTATCTCTCTGTTTCGGTAAACCTATCGTTTTGAGTGATGCGTTTTTAATAGATTAGGTTGGTTCATAAATCCGTAGGCCAGTGGTAGGATTCTTTCGACAGCTGAGATGTGATAACTTGGGAAAGGAACTATATATGGAATTACTGCATATTCTGCGTTGACATATGAAGTGACTCCAGTATATGATTTAAGTGAATTGATAGTATTTACATTTGCGTTATGACAAGTAGATAACATGTACATAACATACCACGAAAGAAAAAGACGGTAGA
>JAGDQP010004426.1:0-38020 GCA_022664845.1 Lepisma saccharinum
CCAGGTTCGAATTATAACTTTCAATTTACCATGCTTCCTTTGTGGAGGATGGAAAGTGAACAATCTCTCTCTCTCACTCCCTCTACCGTAGCCATGCCTTGCGTGGAGGGATGGGGGAGAATGCCACAGCAAAACAACGCAATAAAATAAAACTTGGAGCAAATGATCAAATGTGGGCAGGAAAAAAAAAACGTGTTGAATTAATGTCAACACTCACAGAAACCTCGTGCTTCTGCTATTTCACGCTTCATCCATTATTCTAAAACAATGTTATTCACTTTCTATTTCATTGTGATGTCTCATTTTGAGTAAAGGCAATGTTCCGTCGTTTTTTCTTTGAAAAAGAAGCTGCTATTCACCAATAAGTTTCTCTTTTACACATAAGGGAAAGGGAGGAGTTCTTTGTCAATAGTAAGTTTCGTTATACCAAACGATTAAAAAAAAAGATTTCAGACACCCACAAATTTTTAGGAAAGACAGCAATAACTGCTATTGTGCTTGAGAAAGAGGGAGGCTATGTATGTGTACCTAAACCCCTATTTTTGTCATTTTATGCTGTTACGCATATTTCCAGTTTCCTTCGACATTTTCATTTCCCTGAAGGAAGTATGCGGTTACAACTACACTACAAAAGAAGAGTGGAAGGAGGAGGGAGTGGAAGAAAAGAGGAACCACACCTTTTTTTTTCAGTATCGGCTTTTAACAAAGACCCTCTTATGAAAAAAAACTGGAGGTTCCTTTTCAACCTGTCTTCCTAGAAAATCGGACTCGGACTGTCCGAAATCGGACTCTTCGGACTCGGACTGTCCGAATTCGGACTGTTCGAAATCGGACTTTCTATTCGGACTCGGACCGTCCGAAATCGGACTTAAGTTCGGACTCGGACTGTCCGGACATTTAATCGGACTCGGACTCTAAAATGTCCGGACTTCGGACAGTCCGAGTCCGATGAACAACCCTATCTCTGACCTCAGCTAAACCAGCCGAACTTTCGAAAGCAGAGGTATTTCACTCCTTATGGAAATTTTAGTTGAGCTCCTGCTAACTGTGCGTTTTTAAACTTGTATCCATACAGAAAGAAACTGCGTAAAAGAAAATACGATGCCATTTAAGGTGGCAAGTGTTCCTTCTTATTTAATTTATACATTTCTCAGCCATACAAGCCTGTAACAAGTCAAAGAGGAGAGGTTGAGGTTCCATGGCAATCGCAGCTTCCGGACAAAGAGACCTGTTAGGTTCTTTGTGCATCTCAGTGTTCATCTGGTGAGAGTGATATACACCCTGGAAAAGTTTAGTAAAAAAAAAAAGTCAAGATCAGGCCTCTGGCTCTGCGTCTCCCCTTCTGTACTGATCAGAAATCACAGTCCAAGTCTACAACGTGATGGGGTCTGGCTCACCCACAAACCACAAAGACAGTGCTCATAATTAGGCATTGCACTACAAGTTTCACTACTGCTTTGAGAGGATGGTAAGTTCTTTTCTTTCTATCTTCCTTTGACATTCTCATCACGTACGATCAGCTTATAACCAATGACCCATTTTGCACAGAAGCATAACATGGAAACAAACCACAGATTTTTCCTTACCACTGATTTTGTGGTTAAAGCTTAACAAATGGATAAAAAAAGAATACTTCAACTTTATACCACTAACCAGATTATTTTTAGATTCACATAAAATCCACAGTGAATAATGGAAATTTCATGTCATGTGTAGTGACTGTCCACATTATAAAGTGAAATGATGCATGCACTCAGTAGAAAACATGCATTCTCCAAATGCGTTCAATGCACTTCTTGAATTTTAAGTTTTCGAAACTAACATAATTGTGCCAAGTAAAGGGAAGGATGTGCAATATGCTACATGAAAGGCTTCAGTTTCAACTCTACAATCCTCTTCGTGAGATCTGCGAACAAATTTTCGCGTTTAGTACGCGAATATGGGGTGGTACATTGCGTCTCTGCCAACGAAAGTTTTGAATCAGAAGACTAGCCAAGCGACTTTCTAGAAACAATGAAGATAAGATTTTTTTTTTAAGAAAAGAAAGATGTTAAGATGACCGGAAGATGGATTAACAATGTTAAGAGTCTAGAGAGTAAGAGAAGGGGAGGGGAGAATAACGTCTGAAAAGAGCATGAAACAGATGAATAACACGAGACAAGAAAATGATAAAAAGGAACTGTTACACAGAGGCTGACTGAAGCTCAACGAAAAAGATGGCTGCATCATCTTTACAGTATTCATAACATTAGTCCTCTGCCAAAGCGGTAGGTCCTTCAATTCAAGCTAAGCATCATTAATTCATCTCGATCTTGCTTTCTTCTTCTTTTCTCAGTATATGATTTATCTTCCTCAATACTGTGAAGAAATTACAATCATCCTCTTCCTTTTCTCTCAACTTTAACTGCATCCTTCCGTTACCGGTTTCTTTTCTCTTCTTTACTGCCTCTAATATTGTTTGTTTCTCACCTATTAGAAAAGATACTCTAAACCAAAATGCAACGCACGATAGCTTTTCTGGCTTGCAACAAGGTCTGTGAATGAGTGGCCTTACAAGACCTGTCAGCTTTTATTTTATACATCCCTAATGTTGTGATTGGAAGACAAATAAGGAAATAAGGACCGCGCACTAGTGAATATTACCCCGTGCCCTGTTAATTACGTCTTCCACTAAGTTACATGGGAGTGGCAGCCAAGGTAGTTTTAAAAATGTTAATTTCTTAACTTGTTTTACTACTGCTAGTTGAATCGAGTTAATTTGATCACTGGATTCAAAATGAAATTCACTTTAAGTAGCAAATTCCCTTCTTTGAAGCCATATTTCATACGCAAGTAAACGGTTTCATACTGTCCAATCTTCCATTAATAACAGACGCACTACGTATTCGTTCAACATACTTACCCACTCATAAAAGAATACTAATTTAAAAAAGTTATCAATCTGATCAAACTTGTTAGTCTGAGAGATCCAAGGAAGATCTACATTAAAATGGAAGCAGCAGTAAATTATGGATTTAATGCGATGTATGCAATAAAATAGTGAAAAATCCTATCAAAGTGAATAGAAATTATTTTAAGAATAATCTAAAGCAACGATCTCCAACAAAAAAAATGGCAGCACTACCTCCGTATATGTCTATTGTATTTTCACTGCTCCTACAAATTCAAGCCTAGAGAGTTCAAACTTTCAGGGAAGAAAGTTCATAACCAATTCAAGAGCATGATCGATACCGATTTTTAATTTTCTTTTTTGTTCATCGCTGAAAGAGCTTCATTATTATAGGTTTCGATATTCACAACAACAATGAAACGATTTCAACAATGAAGGAAAACGAAAATTAAAAATCGGTATCGATCATGTACTTGAATTGGTTATGAACTTTCTTTCCTGAAAGTTTGAACTCTCTAGGGTTGAATTTATAAGAGCAGCAGTGAAATTTCATGCAACGATACGAATACATTAGACATATACGGAGATAGTGATGCCATCTTTTGTTGGAGATTGTTACTTTAGATTATCCTTAAAGTAAACAAATAAGATTTAGGAGGGAAAATAAAAAAAAAATGGTTTTAAAAATCTGATTTCAATTGAGAACGAAAAAAAAAAATGGGTTTCGATACATCAATTTAGAACCCATTACTTGCAAAATCTTTTGCCACTGTGTTTTGGTAACGATTTGGTTTCCATAACGGGCAACGAATCAGATAATGCACTCAGATAATGCTCGACAGTTTCCGAATGAAAACCGAAACTAAAATGTCTGTCCAAAAGAATTAAAACTTACAATAGTCAATGACCTCATATTCAAAAGGAGAATTTTACACCCTTAGCTTTTGCATATCATTAATTTCAACAAAAAGATTCTGAATACAAAAGAGAGATTAGGTTAACTTTATTTTGCAGCCAACCTACACAAAATATTTACTGTCAATCAACTTAAGAATTTCTTTTGTACTGTTTTATTGCAGAGGTGAGCGATTGGTAGCTGACACGGATAAAGATCACTGGCTATTTACTCTCTTAAGCATCTTGCATCAACAAACACGGTAATTGTTTATGTAGAAAAAACTACTAGTAGCATAAAAACGAATGGGACATTCCAACAGTTGTACTATTCAAATACTGCATTTAACTACAAATAAGAAACTATATGCAAAGAAAAAAAAAATCTGTTGCAAAATTTTCATGAAGAGAAAACTCAATTGCTATTAACTTTTAAAACGATAATGCCTGATGTAAGATTTTGGGTGAAAGTCAGCTCAGAGAATTTCTGCTTGGCATCGGTAACCAGTCACCACCTTGAATATTCAGTTCGTCACACTCTACATGGCCTTCCAACCGTTAAATCCTTGTGTCTGCAGTCACCAAAAGACTGTCGTTTTCACAAGCAGAAACAAGAAAATGAAAATTCTCAGCGTAAGTACATATAAAATAAGGTGAACTGACAATTACAGCACTAATTTTGGAAAACCCTCTCTAAAAAAATTCCGGCAACTATGATAATGAAAAAGAATAATCAACCTCAAATTATTTTGTATATAATGATTTCTAGTACGATATTTAGTAGGCCAAATTCTGTGTTCAAAATATAAGATACACACAGAAAAAAAACTTGTTTGTTTGTGGCTGACAAAATATTCTTGACAGTGAGCCAAAAGGAAAGTTTATTTCTTCCAAACAAAAGTCTGCTGATATGGGGATAATGCTACTAACTTAAAATTCCCAACATACTGAAATATATCACTGTATAATAAGACCTACTACTGCACGTTTAATAACACATTAAAAGGTTCCTTCATTAAATTAAAGGTTCGTCCATTAAATTAATATCACATTAAAAGGTTCCTTCGTATGCGTAAAACTTAGAATAGGCTATGTTCACTAAAGATCCTTGCTTGTTTCATGTAAACCAACTAGGTTTCTTTCAAACTCATTTAGCGATATTTCTGTGTTATTCACTCGTTTATCGGAAACACATGAAATGTTCAGAAATAAGCAAGATTCTAAGCTGTACTGCTGAGCAAATACGGAACTCCTTTTTTCATGATGCACTAAAATTTCTTCTAGTTCATTACCAGTCGATGTGGCACTCGAATTCTAGAATAATCAAATATTAAAATTCCAACTGATGGATGTTACAACCTAAGGAAACCCTTGTTGTAAACCAAAGATTCAATTCTAAACAAGCAATCATTTTCGTGAATGTTTTGTCGAAAGCAACAGGTCTTTCACAGCATGTTTAGTCTTTTCAATACGTCCGAATTTTGTTTTTTCTTTTTGCTTTAGGGTGCGATTTATCTTTCTTACTACAAGAAGTTTCATCCGGCTTTCTCCTGTTCCTCTTTCAACCATCTTCAAATGGATATTGCTATAAGTTAGTAAATATGTTTAACAACTGCTAAGAGGTATACTATTCAAGGCCGCAAACTCGAAAGTTTGACTTTAAGCTCTGTTAACACTTTAAGCTCTCTCGGAAAAATAAATAGCCCACCGTAAAAATAGTAGTAGAACGAAAAAAAAATAATAATTAACGTTATTTTCAAAACTGATGTAACGGTAAGAACGCTACTTGGCCTTATTACCGGGGCAACTTATAAACTATTTTGAATTATTACATACCTAGAACCTTTGAAGAAAAATATTAATAATTATTTGTTTCTTTAACACCGTCTTTAATAGTGTTGCTACGAGACGAGACGAGACAGAAATGGCTATAGAAAACGAGCTCTCGTAATGCAAAGTATACATCTTTTCGAGACGAGGAGCTCTCTGGACAAGATATTTTCGAGACGAGACAGCCTAAATCTCGTCTCGTCGGCAACACTAGTCTTTAATAGTCGCTTAGATCAAATAGCTTACTAGGTAAAAGCATTAAAATAACTATGGCAAACCTTAATGCGAAATTCTTAACAGCATGCCTCGACCGTCCAGTTTTTGTTAACCACATGCTAATGCAACCACACGAAATTGCATCCTGATTAAATCCGACGTTAAAATATAAAAGGGCAATGGTACCTGAAACTATCGGTAACAAACATAACTGGAATACATTTTAATGAAACAAGAGTCTATTTCTTCACTTGGCTCTGTGTAGTGAACAATGTTCTGGAGGTTGTTTATCCTGTCATCTATCGACCACATTTGCGTTTATGTTGTGAGGTGGTTCACGGAGTTAGGTTTCTTGTGGTTTTCCCGTAATAATTCATCCGTGTCTTATCCGATTTTCAATTTTATTGGCTAAGAACCTGCTCAATGATAGTTATAATAACTGCAAAATTTGGTCAAGAACGTATGAGCCGTTTCGGAGCAGTGATACGAACGAATCGTTTCAATAACGATTCTTTTGTGAAATCATCCTTCACGGTGAGCAACGCTGCCATTAATATGTGTCATTTGGGTTGCCTACCATTCAGGGAGTATAGAACAAAACAGACAAAATAGTTGTTTTTTTTTAAAGTTGTTTTTCTACATTTTCTTGTATGTATCAAAACTAAAAAAAAACATCCCCCCCCCCCGGGATGAAATAAGAAATTGCTTCTATGTTTATTCTCTTATTCCTCTCTAACTAAACTGTATTATTACTATTATTATTATATTTAAATTTCAAAAATTTCAACGAAATATTTTTTCCTACAATGCCTTTGCTTAATGTTCACAAACTGAAACGAGGATCTGTCATTGGGCATTCAGCAAACTAACAACAGTCTTCTGTTTTAAAAAATAAAGTGAACAGTCGAAATTGTTGTTATAGATTAGGCCTTCTCAATAGACGAGGTCCGCATGAATATTTTCTTTTGGCCTGCCATCAAGCCAACGGCTTAGGAAGATGCCTTAGTATTCACATTGCCTTTTCCGAGATAAATATAAAAGCAATGGACAAATAACGAGCAACAATAATATTTTAAAAAGCGGGCCTGATAATCATTAATAATAGATATCAAACGGACCAAATTTTCAATGCGTTTGCTTCAGATTAAAAATTTGGAGGTCTGGCCTATGACAGGTTTTCAAACTTATCAGCTACAAGAAACCGCTTCAAAATCTGTAGTAGTTCATTTAATATGTGTTAATAAGTATTACGGGGGTCGTTTAAAAATAAATAAATAAATAATGTTCTTCAATTTGCCGATATTTTAAAAATTCTAAAAACTAGAGGTGAATTTATTCTCCTTCATTTTGGTTATAGTGGTGATAAAATCAAGGACAAATGTAACTACTGTCTTCATGTAGGCCTAATACAGCAATTTTAAAGAGGAGGCAATTATTTATGTCCTTTTGGCATATCAGACTCAGATCGAAGGAGTAAATGGAGGAAACTGTTAGAGCCGACAACAAAAGGACATTGGCTCAGTAATTACAAGAGCGTATACAACTACTAAACAGAAAAGAAGTTTTAATATTGTCTGAAGTTCGTATTAGAGAATAAATTACAACTTGATCAAAATTTTATTTAATGTAATTTACATACTTGCTGGCCTTTAAGACGGTGGAGTGATTGGAGCTTGCATCTATAGAGAACATTTTTAATACTTATTTGTATACAGCGACGTGCACCACTATATTACGGAAATTGATATACTATGAAATTTGTAACAATTAAAAAACAATGTTATGTATCTGCAAATATTCCAAACTACTTTCTCGTTCTTATATTACTTTCTACAACCGAAATTAATGCAAATACGCAACGGCACTTATAAATCTATTAACAATAAGGAAACACATTATTTTCTTCTAATCTTTATATGGTTTCTCCACATAAAAATCATTTTCTATAAGAATTTGAGTAGAACTTCCGTTTTTAACAAACTTACGATTTTAAAGATTTAAAAAGAAAGTTCAAATATAAAATAGAAATTGGAAGAATTACAAACTGACTTGTGAGTACAGAAATACAGGAAAATTAATGTCAATGAACCTTACAAATTACATCTCTGTGCAGTCAAAGGAATTCACAGCAAAACAAAATCACATGAAACCGAAATTTACAACTTTCACATCGATTGAACGAAGTTTACGCCCAAGTCAACAGCAACAAAAAAAGTTTCTTCTTTGAAGAGGATTTTTAAAAAAAGCCGAAGATATTACTATTTCAGAGAAGTCACGGACACGAAAAGTATGTAATATTACACAAGAAGCTTGCTACACGAAAAATTTCAAATGTGTTTACTATAGTAAATAGGGTCTTGAAACAACACCCCCACATCGACAAGTCATTAAAACCTACTTCTTTTCTAGAAAGTTCTTTTAAAAATAGGAAGGTGGGCGGTGTTTCAAAAAGAAAGAAGAAAACGAGATAGACGGTGTACCGTACAGAAAGAAACAAGATGTGGAAGAAAGTAATAATTTTGACAATAATTTCCCCGAAAAAGTGTATAACTTAAGAAGTAAAACAAATGGTTAGCATCAACTCTAGAGAAGCTGTTAAGTCAAGAGATCGCGAGACCATTATTCGTTTTGTTCTTTCTCCTCTCTCTCTCTCTTTTGTGTAGATCTCTTTTGTTTTCAACGTTCCCGTTTCCTTTTGTTACGAGAGACAGAGAATAAACAGGAAATGAGAACTCGGGGAGAAAGACGTGAAAGAATTTCTCCTTCTTTCTCTCTTTTTTGATGAAAACTGACAAAGCACTACCACCACCATACTTTGGCCACATGGAAAACACAAAATGAACAGAGATTTATGTGATGACAAGATTCCCCCACCCTCCTTACATTAGATATCAGTGTTGCCAAGTTGGATTTTCTACATTTTACTTTAAAATATGTATCAAATACTGCTTTATCGTGCGTACGAATTTTAAAAGAGTCATTTGGAGACACTGACAAATTAATGAATACAAGCTGTTAAACGGTAGAGTACATGCCACCGTAAAATAAACAATCTCATGATATGTTCTTATAAGCAAAATGTAGCCTACGTCGCCTACCAGAGATATGCCCGACTTCGGATTAGAAATGGGGAGATGTAGTTTCGATTTCTTCTTTTTCATTTTCTTTTGTGCACCACAATGGATTTCTCTTAAGTTATACAGTGAAGATCCTCTCTTAAAAACCTTGGGTCCAGCAGCCGGCCCCCTTTCACTTGCGGTTAACTAAATCTTGACACCCACCGCCAGAAAGATTCCACCAAGAAATTTTCTTCGGTGTTGCCACTTGTTCAAAGCAGATGGCAAAAGCTTGAACCCCTTCCCTCTCTTGAATGCTTATATACTTGAGTAACTCCAGCCAAGAGAGACAGGAAGGAAGAAAAGAAAGGAAGACAAGAGAGTATTACAAAAAGAAGTGGCAACGTTTGGGTCGAAAACTACAGAATACTGCAGGATATTACATCCAGATGTTTGTAGTAGTTTAGACCTAAACAAGGGTCGAAGGAAGGTCTTCATGTTCTGAGCAATTCTGCACCTAAGGTTGCTGCGGCATACCAGTCGGCATCTAATCACGGAGAACAAACACAAATAGCAGACGGCTTCAGGTAACATAATTCAACAGAAGATATGCCCACTGTTACCATATCAAGTAACTAATACCATGCATATGTAATAGCTTATTAGCTGTTAAAAGAGCAGATCATGTGCTCGCTGTTGCTGATTAGAGATAGAACGAAAGGCTGGAGTTTCTGAGATGATAATGTCTGGTCGACTTAATTTGCAACAGCGCGGTCATTTGAGATCACGTGAATTACAAATAAAATCAAACCGGAATAAGACCACGGCATCTATATCATAGAAACTCTGATCGCTATCTACATTTTAAACATGCTTTAAACAGGAACGAAAAAAAATCAAACCTGATGGGACAAAACAAGGGGGGAAATGACACAATCAGTAAAGTAACGTTTGAGCTACTGAATTGTTATTAACGTCCTAAACGAGCTCGTAAACTACTAAGCACGGGACATAGAGCTTTTGATAAAGTGGGCTCCGATCCACTCCGTTCAATGGACCCCAGCAGAAATTGAGCACATGACCATGCGCGTAGAAAGCGAACGGTCAACCCGGCGTCAAGTGACGTTCGAGAAAAATCTGACGCTGAGTCAAGTATCCTATGAGGGACATCAAGACAAAAGTGACGTTCGAGGACAGCACATCTACATTTTACGGATATGCCATGAATGTCCCTCCTAGGACATTCCGGATATAGACCATTCTACGAATAGCTGAACGTCCAGGATAAGCACACACTGTGATAACATTCTTTGTGATATTCCAGGCATTTTTACAGGCTATTCTTTAACTCATAATGTTTCAACCGTTCCTCAAATCTTGCAACCTTAATTCAACTCATTTCTCGACTTCATACAATAATGAAATTTTGCACAGCGACGTAAGTCAGCTGACAATACAATATTCCATAGTTACTTTCATATATTTCTATATTTTAAAAACTTTTTTTTTTTAGCTAGAACTTCTTTATTCTAAAATAAATAACCCCGCAACGATGTTGCGTCTGATTGGTTGCAGAACACTTTAGGGTTTGGGTAACAAAACATCAGCTTATAATATAAAGAGTAAGAAAAAAATATCCGAACACCGAAATAACTAGAAATAAAAACTTGTTTTTAGTAGTAATTTCTTGAAAACGAAACTATTTTTTTACTTTTTTGTACGAACTGTTTTATTATTATTATTATTTTACAAATATTGTTAAGATAACTAGTCCTTTCAGAGCAGGCTGAAAACATCCTAGGGATATTCCTGAAATTCCAACCCAGAACACCCATTTAATAGTTTCAAAATTAAATGCTAGGAATTTATTTGATCTCAAAGGTCCTGTACATTCTACACATGTTAGTGATATAAAAGGGATACTACTGCAACCAACCTGTTCTGCTGTATAAGATGTGATAGACAATCATCTAGAAAGTAGTTTTGCTTCCGAAGTAAAAGATAATTTTCATTCCGGAACGGTCAACATGCTGAACCTCCAACAAAGCAAAACATAGATTTTACTACTTGAACAATTTTTAATGAAAAATGAAGTGTGTACTTTTAAAGGTTCCCGAATTTCCGACCGACCCTGGGGACTACTGCTTTTGGTCATACTAAGTGAAGTTTCACAGAATTTCCCCTCAGTTTTATCAAACGAATGCGGAGATGATATATAAACACGGTCCATGCCCGCTTTTTCCTTCCCTGCCTCAGAAAAGGTGCTCACCAAGGAACGTCATCAATCAAACCCGTGACGGTCCTGGTTACTTGTTTGCCCCTTAAATGTAAGACAAAAAAAAAAAACGTTACCAGAAAAGATAGCGAAGACTACATTACAATTTTTAAAAGAAACTTCTAAAAAAAATATAATTCCGTTACCTGTTGGTCTTTTGTGTTATTCTTTTCGTCCTCAATGAACGAGTAACTGTATGAGGAAAATACAAATTGACAACTACAAAATACCTTTAAGAATCAAGAAAAAAGAAGTTAGACAAGAACTAAAGTATATCAGCTGCAGTCATGACCAGGTCAGGTCCAAAGGAATAAAAAACAAAATGACAAGGGAAGAACGTGCTATGGCATCAAGCTACTCTTTGAAGTCTTGCGAAACAAAAAGTCCGATTCCCTTCATTGCCTACTTTATTTTTATTTTTTTTAAGAATACATAACGGGATGGGCAGTGTTACAGAGCGAACAAGAAATCTTCACAATGTGTTAAAGAAAATTTGTGATTTTAAAAGAACAGAAATGAGCCTGAATAAAGATATAACAACAAAACTAGTAGGGACTAGGAAAAAATGTCCAAAATTTGTGTAAAATGTAAGTGTAGACAAAAAGCGAACGCACATGTCATTCCAGCTCCAGTAATCGATTATATGAATTTATCGCATTGGAGCTCGTTCAAATTGAACTCACTCTACCGTACGAAATAGTTGAAAAACAAAAACAAATCAGATTTCTTCGTTTCTTAATTTGGTTTCAGAACACAGATTTAAAGCTGTTGCATGAATCACACTTGCAACCATAACTCATGAACAAGAGAAGTTATAAAGCTGAAATATAATGGATTTTGTAGTTTTCGATGGACTTTTATTAGATATGTAATATGATAAACTTCTAGAACAGTTCTACTTTCAAAGTTTTCGGGAGAAAAATCTAATTTAAATTTCAATGAAACCATAGGAATAAAATATACTTAAAAGAAACACACACACACTCAAAACATCCTTTTATACATTGAATCCATATATACCAATTGTACGGTATTTTTCTGTACTTGAGAATGCACGAGGAAAAAAATAGTTTGTTCAGAATTAACAAAAAATTATTCCCGATTACGAAAATTTGGTCAAACATTTTTTTTTTTTTGTTTTTGTTTCTCTGAACACATTTTTTTTTTCAGTGTATATTTTGTCACGTCAAGCAAAATTAAGTTTACGAGCGTTAGCGGTATAAACTTAGTACGACCCAAAAAAAACTGAGATTTTTTTCAACTCTGTGCGCACCCTGGCCTTATGTGGGCGACTGCAGTGGTCGAGAGGTTTATTGTGTGAGACCAGAAGGATGCAGGTTAGAATCCCGGCTGGGACACAGCTGCTATTTGTGGGGACTAAAAACGTAACAACTTATCCAATAGAAACTGGCCGAAGTCATTAGTTACTAAAATGTACATTTGTAAAAAGTGTAAATAACATATATTATGAAACGCTATGAGAACGAAATATTGCACATCAGACGACACTGTCATCATTATTTTAACAGAGATTAAAACTGTACCTTCTATGTTGAATTGACACGCAAAAATGAAAGTCATCTTTGGACAATTACCTTCTCTTAAAGCTGAGTTATCATCCATACTTTTTTACTTGTAGTGTCACAAGATAGAAAGTGACCTGGTAAATCGATTTCAAATATGAATCCAGTTTTCTCTTTATCTATCTGCTTTTATTTAGGTAGTATTCTGCGTTACATACGGGAAGGACGAAATTTTCAAAAGTACCCGATATTTTTCTCTTTGGAGGGAGGGGATTGCAGGTGTTATATTTTCTCTTAATGATGACATCACTTGAGTTATTCAGGTTAAAGAACAAAACAATTATCGGAAATCTCATTAAAAACTGCTGTACCTAAAAAAAAGAAGCTCTAATTCGGCTTTTCTTGAGATATTTTATCTTAAGAGAATACTTAATGACAATGTTCTATTTCTCGGTCTAATACACGCCTCAACTAATGGTCAAGCTATTTTGCTGCCTAATTTACAGTGAACAGTTATACATAACTGAGATCACGAAGAAGAGATATATATCACTTCACAATGAACAAAATGTCCAAATTAACCTTCATGCATAAAGGCATGAACTCCAAATTAGGTGAAATTACATTTTTTTTAGAAAAAAGATAAAAAAGTTGAAAGATTTACAAATGAGGGAGCAATCAGAATGGGGAAGAGGTCTCTGTTGTTCCCAGTGATGTTATGCCAATTATTTGTATATGTCTCTTTGAGGCCATACGTAGGGGCGAATTGAATTTTATTTATGGCCTTTAGGCATCTAAGGTTTAGGTCGAATAGGGGAGAGAGGAAAGGATTCAGGGAGGGCATATGTTGAATGTGACATCCCGGTATTTGCCTGGTGTGACTGAGAAGAAAACCTGGAAATACCTCAGTCAGATGATCGGCCACTGGGATCGAACCTACGGCCTCCCGAATGCTACACCAAATAAGCAGGGGAGAATTTACGCATAGGAAGAATAGGCATAGTTGCCTACGGCGGCAAATTTTCAAACAATAATTCAGGTAAATAAGGTAGATTGCGAATAATTTTATTTTGATTGTTGGCTATATTGACTGGACCAGTAATAGCTCTGACTCTGTAAGTAATACGTTATCTCAATTAACACCGATAAGGTTTCATGATTACTGAATACTCAATAGCGGGTTTTCTCTGCAAGTAACTAATTTATTATTAATACAATGATTCATTGATTGAATTGTTATTAACGTCCTAAACGAGCTGTTAACGCTACTAAGGTCGGGACCTACGGTTTAACTTGGGCTCCGAACCACTTGTCCCCCCACCGGGAATCGAACCCGGGATCCCTTGATTACAAGGCAGCGAGCGTTACCACTCACCCGCCGGGGACACTATTATTATTAACAGAGTTCATTAAACAAATAAAGCACCTAACTGTATTCATTTTATGTAAAATACGGAAGAAGTTGTGAGAAATTGTAAGTGAGATAAATGAATAAAAATTTAGCTGATAAGTAACGCGATTTATTGATCCGCGCAAAATTTCAAGGTGTAACATAATTCATCCGATATACTTGGAGGGACGTAACACAACAATAGCAATAAAGAAAAAAAACGTACTGACCGGGGTTGTAATTCCGCTGCGTAGCCGATACTGGCAGCCGAAAGCATGAGGAAATGATCTTTAGTGCTTCGTATTTCCAATCCCACTAACAACAGCACTCATGCGGCTTTGTGATCTACAAACACTTTAAACCTACTCTATCAAAAAAGGTGTATTTCAAAATTGTGCAATGGGTGCTCAAGGAATAGTCCAAAGGAAGTAGGGAAGTCCCAGAAACTCTGAAGTAAAATGGGTCAAAATGAGCTTTGCACTAGGTAACAAGCCGTTTGTGGCAAGTCGATCCAAAACACTCCATATTGCAAACGATTTTGCAAAATATTCATGACTGCATAACAAACACGGCACAAATCCCAAAAATCTGGCCAAAAAATAAAAAAATAAATTGATAATTATTAGGTCTTAGGTCGAATACTAGAATGCTTGAAGTATTGAATTCCGTTGAAACACCTGTCTCTTTGTTATACCTGCGGTGAAAAGTGCCGTTTAACTGGTTCTGATGTAGATAATGTGAACGTTAAAAAAGTATTTATTTTTTAAATATCATAATTTTGTTAATTTTCAACTTTTTTTTATTTTCAAAACAGAAGAAATACATGAAGGTACGCAGATTTATAATTGAACTAATTAAAGCTGAGAAAAAAGTTGAGATTATCACAAATTATCGTTGAAGTTCACACAAAAAAGATAAAATTACAAAACAAAATTTTGACAAATGTAGAAAAACAATTGAGTTCCGCGGAATTCCGTCAACATATTGATTTGCGACACACTCAATACTATAATCTAATGGAATTCACAAAAAAAAAAACAGCTGCCCATAGGTGCCCTTGCAGGATTTATGCATGTGTTTCTCATTAGATGTCCAGAATTCCAGAAGGTTAATTATGAAATAATTAATGTAAATAAATGTCATACAAAGTTATTTAACCCGTGATTTGACGCACGGGGTAAAGTTATCCCAGGTTATTTATTATACCTGTTAACAAGTAAAAAATACCTTTTGGTCAAATGTGCAAATTACCAGTATACCTAGGAATTTGCCCGCCATATTGGATCCGCCATTTTGAATTTTTGATTTTTGACTTCATAATCATTATCAGAGACCTCGAAATTATAATGAAACTGATTTTCAGCCCATTTGATGATTATTTTTTTTTAAATGACCGCCATATTGAATTTTGACTTCATAATCGTTATCATGACCTCGAAAACCTATATGTACATAATATCATGCAATATGAACAATGCTTTCATATTTTGACCAGCTTTTTGGAATTTCTGCCCACTGTGCAGCGGTAAGAATAATATACTTTCAACGGATGACGTGTTTATCTATTTTCAATGAGAGAATATCATTGCGCGTTTGGACGGCGGTGTTACGAACTCTTACGGAAAGTCGTTGTAATTGACACTCATTTTGATCTACCTTTTGTTCAAAGAAGTTCTGAGTTCGCTTACTCCCTCTGGCGAATTCCTTGCGCCCCCACTGCACAATTTTGGAATATGCATTATTAGAAAGAGCATGCAGTCTCTGACACTTTGCCACATCAGCTCTATTATTAAATCCAGCTCTAAAGTTCATTTTCCCACGCTTTCGGTAGCCTGTGACTACGAAACAAGGTGGAATTTCAATACTTTCACTAAGATTATTATTATCATCATCATCATTGAGTTTTGATGAAGAGGTCTACTATCATCGCTCAAAGTTTGTCGTTAAACTTTTACGGCCTGTATGTAGTCAATCGCTCGTTAAAACAGCAGCTCCTTGCAGATCTGTAATAAAACAATGATGAGTTCTCCCAATAATTTTCCAACTTAAGATTCATTTATTTTTAATCAGTCAAGTAGAGATACATTTACATGATCAAATTCTCGAAGTTATCGATAACTCGATTCAACTACTTTTTGAGCCCACATTAAATTTGAACTTGAATTTAGTTTTAAGGCTTTACATAAATTTAGTTCAGGCCGAATGGATAATGATGAGGTAATTGATGGAATGAAGAAAGTGGGAGGAAATGGGAGAATCCCGAGAAAACCCACACACCAGGTGTGAGCGCTCTACCACTGAGCCACTGCGGGCCGAGCCCATATTAAATAAATAAGAAACGGGAATGTCTTGGGTGTCTACAGGCGGCAGAACTGTAAATCCGCCACTGCGCACAAGGTATATTTGGACACCACAAAAATAAAATGCACCTCCAAAAAAATCATTTTAAGAGTACCTTTTCCACATCTCAAAATATCAGTCAACTTTTGATCTCGATTCGTATACTCAAGATTCATAAAAGTAGGCTCATAATGGAAACTTATTTTAGTCCAAACAGCTGCAAAATATGGTTAATAATGACGTACTATATACGTTAAATACACATCGTGTGAATCGTTTATCTTAAACCTAAACAGAATTTTGGTTTGGTATGGTCACGCTATTGAGGTTTCTGAACTTACGAAATTTCCCATCTGCTATTTTGAAAATCTGAGTGTACAATGTTTGAGAATCAGTTTCAATAAATCAATAAATGGTTTCCGTAGCATATAATAGATGTAAAACATGCTGGGAGAGGTTATAGAATCAAGAACGTCTCGGTTATAGCCTATTGTTTCAAGTTAGCGAAGTACACAGAAAATGTGTCACTTTTTTACTATATGGGTATATTGAAGTACTTTGATGCGAAAGTGAGTAAACCACAAGTAATTTTTTAGTACAGATTATAAGCAAAAATTGCACACGAAGTATTCAAAAGTTTTGAACAATCCTGGGAAATAAAGCCCAAGCAGTTCACAACACTTCTTCTATAGTCAGTGACAAAAGTTTTCCTTTTGGTAAAATTCCATCTGCGCATAACTATCGAATGGATGGACCTATTCGAATACAGCTGTCAGTAAATTAAAGATAACGTAATTTCCCGTAACCTACAGAAAACAATATATCTATCCATTCGGAAGTTATTCGCAAATGAAAATTTACAAAACTTTTATCGCTGACTACATAATACTGTCATTATTAAGAACAAAACTAAGTAAGACGATATAAAAAACGTTAACAAAAAACTGTATTATATTTCCTAGCGTACAGAAGGTACAGTAAATTGCTTAAACGCTATTATGTGCCATGTTTTGGTCTGTTCAAGGAGTATACGTCCAGATATCTTGCATTGAACTTTATACAAATGTAGCCCCTTTCACATTTACGCTATGAAACTATAGAAAAGTGATCAAAATTAAGTAAAAAATATGAACGAATTAACACATTACTCACTAAATTCGGAAGAGTGGAATAATTAATCTTTTTCGAGCAGAAAGAGGGACCACTCTTTTAAAACGAACATTTCAATCGAAAAGAGTGGTTTTCAAACAAACGCTTTTCCTTTGGATAGAAAATGTGATCTTTCTACATGGAATTACGATGCTTTCTTCAAACTTAAAAGAGTGATTTATCATCTTTTTTGAGTCGTTTACAATGAGCGGTTTCTTATCTTTTTACAGTGGTTCACAATGTATCAAGGTTGTTCTTAGCCATTTGTAACCGCAAAGGTTACCGAAAGACGAAACTATACTCTGAAATTTATCGCATATAGTTAAAAATGACAACAGAAAATCTGAAAAATTTTCTCAGCGGCAAAAACGTAGCAGAATACGTCAGGAGTAAGATATGTACAAGAAATCTTTGAACGTTGTTCTTCGAGTAGAAAGTAACCATTTCGAAGGCGTACTCTCACAGTTGGCCGGAATGTATCAGGTCCAAATCCCACAGATATTTTTTTTTACTCTTTTTCATTCATCACTATATTACTTTCCTTTCTTATTACTTATGAATAAATGCTCCCTTTAACATCTTTTTACATTTTCAACATTTTATTGCGTCTTTTCAAGTTCAAACGATTAAAGTTTTATCTGAATAGATGGAAATTCATTTAACAAAGCTTACGTCGACGTTCGCGTCGAAAGGAACTACCACAGATTCGACCTTTTTTGAGCGGAAATTCCTCATCTTTTCTCCTATGAAAATTCGATCTGAAAGAGTAGTCCCTCTTTCCGCTCTCCACAGATGAAATATGCCCCTCAAAACGAGCGGAATTCCGCTCTTTGCACTTAGTGTGTACTGAAAATGCCTTATTTCAGGTAACTTTAGCATATTTTGGTTATTGTTATAACGATACTTCCAATTTCAACTTGACGCTTTCACTTTATTTACTTATTTTTTAATGGAATTTTGTTGCTTCCTTTCTCAAATTAATTGGGAGCTCCTGGGACAGAATTACGAAGCTGACCAACTTAACCATTGATGTCTCTAATTTCCACATTAACAGTAACTTAAAAAGGCCAGGCCCGCTTCTTTTACCCTTCCTTTTCCCAGGAACTGAGATTGAACAAAGTTATGTTATAAAACATCATACTGATGTTTATCTTCTCGCAAGGAAGAGGTAAGACTGGGAAGCTTCTAAATGAGTACTTGGAGGCGAAATGGAAAATATTTTTACTTGTTGGATACAAAACATCCGTAATGAAGTACTTACTATTCGAGAGAATGGAAATTGTATACCAATATATTCAACAGTAGATGGGATCGAAGGCTAAAGAGGTACAGAAAAAGATATTTCGTAAATGTTTTTCTTTAGAAAAAAAAAAAAAAAGCACTGACAATCTTGGTAGCAGTCAGCTGTTTGAAGGCTACGTTATGATGAGAGAATAACGAGTCACATAACTCACTGACAGTATTAAATAGAAAGGGGGGGGGGGAGAATCCTCAGTATATGAAACGTTCACTCAACGTGTAACGGGTTCGAGCCTCGTAGTGGACACAATGCGCTTGAAAATTAAAACTCCAGGTTCCATCCTTAATGTCGTATAGATGAAGGTTATGTAGACGTTAATATGATTTAGATCCGAACGGCAAACCACTATTAAATCGTGCTTTTTTTTTTTTTTTTGCAAAACGACACAAGTCAAGTTTTTGGCAGAAATGGAGTTAACTGTGTTTGTTATACGTAGACGCACGTCATGTGAGAAAACTGCACGTGTCAAGCTGCTGTCTGCGCTTGGTATGTTGGTAATACATAGACGTTTTTAGGAGAAACTGCACATGGCATCGAACCCTGGTGTAGGTTATTTTTTTGTTTCTTAATGAAAATAACTTCTCTTTTTTAGATATATAAACATATTAGGAAATTTAATAAAATTTGTGAACAAACGTATGTGGAGGTTTTATAAGTCAGGTAAGGTATTTTTTTTTTATTGCACGCACGATTAACTCGTGTTTTCACAAGGTGCCATTCCTGTCGCTAGTCACAAATCTAAAACCTACCATATTGCTCACATAAAACATTAGAACATGTTATTATACTTCCATTCTGTATGCATACACCGATTATATATTACTATTATGTTACCACTCTCAGACTTTTCAAAATAGGATGTAGAATAGTTTTTCTCATTGTTCTCATAACTTAATTTTCCTGACATGCGTATGTTAATGTAGCATTTAATCCATATTAGTGTTGGCCACGAGACGAGACACAGAAATAGCTACAGAAAACGAGACAAGACAGCTCTCGTAATGTAAAATTACATCTTTTCTAGACGAGACACTCTGGACATTTTCCAGAGGAGACAGCCTAAATCTCGTTTCGTGGGCTACACTGGTCCATATCTGAGGTTCTTACTTAACAAACACACTTTAGTCCTTTGCTCAAGAAAACAATATAAATATGCGTAAAAATACTTATTTTACAGGTTTTTTAAATACATATCTTCAAAGTAATTCTGTAAGTTTTTTTGCTGAAGAAGTGTACGTAATATATAAGGTAAGGGTTGGTAATTTCGTGATGCATTACATTTTGCACAATCACAACATTACCAAGAATTCTTGAGTTTCAACTATCACGCAGAATACAACCAATACTTAGGAGTCATCTGGTGGCGAAAATTTTAATTCGACAATTCTTGGTAATGCCATATGTAATGACTTGGAAAATACAATGTATCACGAAATTACCAACTTTTACCCTACAAGAAGTACGACGAATTTATCGTCTTTTCTGGAGGAGACTTTTCAGTGCATATTAAACATATTTTCGGAACATTATGTTTCCGGTTGTAAGTGCTGACGTTCTGAATCAAGGGCCTTGGGTTCGCAGCACATTTTCAAGTCTAAATTACGCCCTAACACTATTTGATGGAACGCAACGGCAAACCACAATCGGTTCCTCTTGCCCCGGCACCCTCGAGTCATAGACCTGCCTTCGAATGAAACGTCTATCATAATCATCATCATCATCATATCCTACAAACGCTGACTCATTCACTTTGATTTGAACTTTTGCTGGTTCTAACAAAGACAACCGGGGGTTTTATCCCCGTTCTTTCTTAGCCTATCAAAACCGTTTATTGATACACTCTACGTGAAGAAGTTAGGAATTCTGCCAGGATTTTCATTTTGAGGGATGTAAAGCTAAAACTGAGTGGGTTAAGAAGAATTATGCAGGTTTTCTATTGATTTTTAACAGCAAAAAGTTGGGAACTGTACTCAAGAATTTGAGGACTGATACACCCTTATTGAGGGATCTGGCATAATTTCTGGAAGAAGTGTACAAAATGTGTTTGAAATGTGATTGACAGCGAAATAGTGTGCAAGAAGTGATCATTTTTCTTTTTATTATAGAGTTCGGACTATTGAAATATACGCAGTATATAGTATCCGACATCCAGTGGGGAAAAAACTACAAAGCAGAATGTAATCCCTACCCTGTCATCACGTGCGTTCTATCTACGCTCAATGTATCTGGTCTCGGCCCAATACGAAAGCACAGACATATAAAAAGAGAGAGAAAGAACACCAACTTTCCCGAGAAGTAGGAATAAGCTCTCTAACAGTCTTGCGATTGGTCCTGGAAAGCAATCTTCAAAAAGATGCGAGGTAGAGTCACGTAAAATCAATATAAGGATCAATCAATAGCAATTTTGAGTCAAAAAATACTGCCTCAGGATAACACACGTCTGCGCAACTCAACAACACGCTTACAAACACAAATACAGCTGATAAACAAGATGCACACTTTTTTTTTTTTTCAACCTGACATCTAAAGAAACAACTCAATGACTACGTTAACTGCAATCTCATTGGAAAGCTGGGACGGACCTGAAATAGTACAATCGTGATTTACCAAGAGTTTCTCTTGGAAGACTTTTCTTTCGATTGTTAGCGATATACTTTTTTAATTATCTTATCTACCTACAAACAGGAGGTTGAAATTATTTTGGTTGGAAAGAGATCCTGTCAATTTCGAAACGAAATTGAAACGCATAGTTCTTCCATTTCTTTGCTGATTTAGGTGCACCCCTTAGCTTAGGCGCGTTCTGGCAATTAAAAAAATGAGTGATAAAAAATCACTTGAGCGATTCAATTGCTAGTGCACGCTGAGAGCACATGTTATATTTCTGAAATTGATAGTTTAATCACCTCATCATGGTGATTTTAAAATTGCCAGTGCGCGCGCTGTCAAAATATATATGACGTTTCCTATTCTTATTTTTGTTGTTGTTAAAACATCCTTCTAGGATATAAAACTGAGACAGAGAAAATAACTTCTAATATTATTTCTTGATTGAGAAAATATAGAAATATTACATATGTTAGAAAAAATACTCCCCTTGTAGGTTTCACAAAACATTAATTCACTATTACAAAATAAATTGGAATTAAATATTCTTGGTGTTTATACGCAAAACACTACTTTCTTCTTTAAAATTGTATTTTACGAAAAACAATCGCAGCTAATACAAAGTATACGTAAATCTGCTCTTTTAAGACGTACGTTTTAAACTAAAATATAATGTATTTTTTCACTGTATGTATGTTAAAAATAATAACGTACACTGCATCGTCTAAAACATGTTTTGATTCCTTTCGTTTTCCGTATAAACATGCTTGGCATCATTTGAGGAAAACCCAACAAAAGTGAAGATGGGTGGTGCGGGCGCGATTCGATTCTTACGCCACCTCAGTGATCTTCGCCACTTCACCAAGGAGGTCGGGTTGACATCACTATACCAAATAGCACTTACAACACACGTTAGAAGTTTAATGAAGAATATCAAGTTGACGAGAGTAAATACATTAAACCAAGGATGCATTGTTTATACTGAGTAATTTATCTCGCTTGGTCGCTCTCTCTCTCTCTTTCTCACACACACATACAAATCACCGGGAAAATTCCTGTTTGCTTCTCCACCCACTCAATCGGCCAGTAAATTCTGGTTATGACCCTTTTGTTTTTATTATAAAATGAAGAATGTAAGAAATTCAGCGCCACCCATTTATGGGCGTTGATACTTTATTACTATTAAGGATCTCTCTCACTGCTTTATAAGCTGGTATTTCCTGCTTTTTAAGAAGTAAATATGGATTGTGAAACTGTACACTCCACAAAAGATATTGCTTTTAACGTTATTGTAAATATCACGAGTTTAGAGCCTGAAAGAGAGGCTGATACAAAAAAAAAGTATGATTTCTCAAATTTTAGTAAGAATCTTAGTTTTCATGTGATTTGGCAAAAGAAGTCAGGGACCCCAAAAACATGTCAGTTTGAATCCTATGTAGGGACCTACTCCCTCTCCACAACACAGTTAGCAATGTTAAATATACTCAGATGGCCTAAGTTTTCTTTCGTGTCCCCATTGGATGACTAGTTTCGCTCGTAGCATATAATCAAGAGGTCACCGGATCGATTCACCAACCGAGACATAGGTCTAATTCATCAAATCTCATCACAAAATGTTGTATCTAGAAATAAATGAATAAAAGCGAAATTTGAGTTTGTGAATTGCTTACGACATCTAGGCCCTATTTGTAATGTCCTTTGTAATGCTCTTGCCGATGACCTCATATGCCGTATTTTCTGTTATAACATTTTCCTTAAATTTTTCTTGGATTTGATTTCCTCACAAGTTGCTCAAATTATAGATAGGACCCTCTGTTGAAGTCGACGAATTAGTGATATTCGGAATCAACTTCAAATACCTGGCCTCATCCGTACATCATCTCCATCAACCTATCAACCATGGGCACCCACAAAACTTGTTATTTCGTAGGGAAGACGAAGATGATGCATATGCGGCTGAGGAATATTTTAATGTTGAAACAGGATGCAAATCACGAGTTACTCAAATTTAAAATTCAAAGTATCTACTAGAAGCTAGATGTGGTGGTAGAGGTATTGATGGTGGGGGATTATCAAACATTCTTAAGATTTGTCATCTATTCGACATATAAAAAAGAAAGGAAATATTCTTAAAAAAAAAAAACTGACACAAACCTCTATGTAAACTCTGAAACAGCAGTATTTGAAAATTATATACAGAAATTGTGTGTTACCCTAGAGCAAATAAAGATCCGAACAAAAACACCAGAGGTGCAAAAAGTGGAGCCAAGTTCTTTAGCCCTAAAAAGGTGTGAAATGGGAGACGAATGAGCCAAGTTCCTTGGTGACAGCATGTAACAGGAACAAAGGAACTTGGCGCGAGGTGGCAAGGTTCATGATCCTCAAGTTATCAGGGTGGTGGGAATCCTAAAACCCACTACGTCCACCGCCACCAACCCTAAGGCTGTTGCCAGCTCGCGCCAAGTTTCTTTGTTCCTGTTACATGCTGTCACCAAGGAACTTGGCCCATTCGTCTCCCATTTCACACCTTTTTAGGGCTAAAGAACTTGGCTCCACTTTTTGCACCTCTGGTGTTTTTGTTCGGATTTCACAGCTTTTTGTACGTGTATAATATATATACTCGCTCGCTCGGCCTCTTTTAGGTCCTCGCCCCCGTAGCTGGCTGCGTCCCCAACTTCGAGTTTTTGGGTACTTACGCCCCTTTATCTTAACCACTCTCCAGGACACTGTGCTTCCATGTTGCAGATTTTTTCCCATACCCACCACCCGTGGGAATGCCATATTTATTGAAACATAGGGAAGCTTTGCCATATTTATTGTAACCTACTTGTGATGATACACCTTTATAGCAAATTTGCTTCCTGCTGGCGGCCCTAAAATCCACCACCACCAACCCTAAGGCTCGAACATCATCTGGTGTTTTGCTCGGATTTCACAGCTTTTTATACGTGTATATATACTGGGTTCGCCTCGCTGGGTGTGCTGCCCCAGAATTCCGTGTGCACCCCAACTTCAAATTTTTAGGGCTACGCCCCCTTTATTGTAATCAGACTTTTTGGGGGCAGCGCCCCGTGCTGTGCAGACCTTTTCTCATATCGCCTCGGGGGCTGCACGCTCATAGCGGTGGTTTGATCGATTTATTGAAACATTTTCGTGATGGTACACCTTCATACCAAATTTCGTTTCTCTAGCTTCAGTGGTTTGGAAAATGGTATTTGGGCGGCTATGTTGAATTAAAGAAAGCGATTTTTTTTAAAAAAAATCTTACATTGCCGTTACCTACTTGTAATGGTACACCTTCATACCAAATTTCGTTTCTATAGCTCGAATGGTATGGAAAAAGTTTTTGTGAGGCCTTTTTGATCCAAGTTAACAACTTTTTCAAAAATGTAAATTAGTCCTAAACTACTCTTGTTAATACACCTTTATGCCAAATTTCGTATCTCTAGTTCAAACGGTCTGGAAAATGGATTATGAAGTCAGCCATTTTGGATTCAAAATGACGTTTTGTGACACGCGGAACTCGGCTGCATGCACTGAAGTGCGTGTTGATACTCCCCTCGATTCGCTTGCGTCGCTGCGACAAGAATCCCACGGCAGGCCGCGCATCGAACTTGAGGAGTTTGGAGTAACTGCGTCCTTATATCACAACCAGAATCTGCAGGGCGCTGCGCCCCATGATGCAGATATTCCCTCATACTCCAGAGCGCTGCGTCCGAATGGGGAAACTTCCACATTCTGCTGTATAACATGCTCCTGGCAGTGCTAAGGTTTATGACGAGTAAAACTTGGTGGGACACGCAGGAGTATTGGAAGTTGGCGCGAGGAACTAGGCTCATCCATATTCCATTTCATCACTTTTTAAGGTTGAAGGAGTTGACTAGACAGTTTGCACCCCTGGTGCTTTTGCTTGTATTTCGCAGCTTTTTACACTTGTGTAATTTACATTCTCGCTTCGCCTCATTGGAGTGCTGCCCCAGAATTCCAAGATGGCCTCGCTGAGGCGCACCCCTTTATCGCAATCAGGCTCCCGCTGGGAACTGCACCCTAGTAGGGGAGACGAGCCGAATTTATTCTAACCTACTCGTAATGGTACACCTTCATACCAAATTTCGTTTCTCTAGCTTCAGTCGTTATAAAGTGGGGCTTAGGCGGGCATTTTGGATAAAAGATAGACACATTTTTAACGTTTCCTTATATTTTCGTGACATACTCGTGATGATACACTGTCATAACAAATTTCATTTCTCTATCTCGAACGATGTGAAAAATGGTATTTCAGCTGCCATTTTGAATCAAAGATGGTGACTTTTTTAAAACGTTGTTATGTTTTCCTAAACTACTCTTGATAATACATCATTATGCCAAATTTCGTATCTCTGGCTCAAGCAATTGGAAATTGGATTTATGACGTCCGCCATTTTTAATCCAAGGTGGCGTCTTTAGATATATTTTGTAATATTTTCATAATCTACTAATACTGTTGTACTGTCAAACTAAATTTCGTTATTCTAGCGGCAGCCGTTTAGGCTGTGTATTCTTTAAAATTTTAGGGTTGGCGGCCATTTTGAATCCAAAATGGCGACTTTTTCAAATTTTTAAAAAGTTTTCTTAATTTGCTATCAATGATGTAGTTTCATACCAAATTTCACTGTTCTAGCTTTAGTCGTTTAGGCTGTGTATTCTTTGAAATTTTAGGTTTGGCGGCCATTTTGAATCCAAGATGGCAACCTTTTCAAAATGTCGGAATTTTTCCTTTATCTACTTATCATCCTCTACCTTCATACCAAATTTCATGTTTCTAGCTTACTCCAAACACCCTAAACAATATGATGAGTGAGTCAGTCAGTGAGTGAGTGAGTGAGTGTCAGTCAGTCAGTTAGCCTAAAATGTGCAATTTCAGGGGTCCACAACTAGAACATAGTTTCAGATACGAATATGAAATTTTGTCCATCTGCACATATTTACCATATCTCCTTAACGGCAAAAGCTCATATTCCCATCTTTAACATCTTTTTTCTTACGGGGCCCCCAAATCGTCGATTTTGCCATAAACTCTTGTTCCTGTATAATATGCTTCTGGCAGTGCTGACGTTTTCTGACGTGAAGAACTTGGCTCATGCACTGCCGTGCATGTCGATATGGCCTAGGGTGTTACTACCTTGCCAGTATACGCTCACTCTTTACAACGAAAACAAATATGTTCAAAATATTTCGAGATTTAGGAAACAGATAAAACAAATCTAACAAAAAACTTAAGAAAATCAGGTGTACAAATTTTGCTCATTCATATACAACTTAAGTCCATTAGTGTACTTCGACTTGCCACATAGAAGCGACGTTCAATTTATTTATTTTTGCTTTTACTATACTCCGTAGAATGTTTTCTGAACTAAAAACAAAAATCTACTTGGAAGTAATTACACGCGTAACGTTACTTTCATTGTTAACAACTTCTTGTACGTTATTAAGTGGTGACCTTTTCTTTGTTTGCTACTACTTCCGGAGAACCAAACATTATCTTCTTTGATAAAAAAAGAAAAGAAAAAAAAAGGATTTTTAGGTACTAGTAGTCTGACAGGAGCAAGAATTACTGACGATAAAGAAAATACTCCCGATAAACCACACCGACGCGACGGCCGAGGTCGTTGGCGTTTACGGCTGCGTTCATATGTGGCCAATTCCCTCTTTGCCACCCTGGTTGGTTCCGCATCAGCTTCGAACGAAGAAGCTGCAATGAATTGCCGCTACTTTGACGAGTATTTTTTGCTTCTTTTCTCATCGTTTTTCAAGCCGTAATGGCTTTGTTTTCGACATGATGCCGGTCTTTGGTCTCTTGAGCAAAAGTCAGAAACCTTGGGAACCCACCTTCCGGTTTCCGGTGATGATGTCACTAATGCCGATGGTCTTCGAATCGAAATACAAGGTGTGGGTGGAGTGTTCCTAACGAGCAGTTAAATGGCTTTTTTATAGCAGAAAATAAGAACTTGGCTTCTTCTTTTTTTTTCCTTCTTACGATAAAAGAAAGCAAGACAACTGAAAGAAAAGGAAGAGTCCAAGAAAAACTGTACTTCCTGTTTAGTTTGATAAAATGGTAGCTTGTTCTAAAGACAATCCATTCACCTTAGTCACAACAGCCCTGGTACTTAGGCATAAACACACTCAAAATAGGTAGGGCTACTAAAATAATGAAAAGGCAATAATGATATATATTCATTCTATCATAGTACTTTGTGTCGCTCTTGTACAGGGATTGAGTTCCGAACATTATTTATTGAAGAAAAAAATCTTACCTCTTGGTATTAAATTATTCAAAATTTTGCGGCAGACGCACACCGAAAGAGGCAAATTGGATTGAAGCCAAGAGATACCTTGTTAAACATGTACAGTACATACAATTAGCCTAAACTCAGTCGGTGTGCGGGCTACCGTGGGTTTAGTACGACGCTCTAAATTGCCTTTTTGGTGTAAGGAGTAAAAAGCAACGACACTATTTGGACATTATCACTTACAACTAAAGATATTGGCTTCTGTTCATCGTTTCTATTTTCATGTAAGAAGTGTTATGAATTATCGCGATTCTCAGGAATTTCAAATCCTGATATTTTGAATTTAAAGAGGCATTTTTTTAAAATCAATCTTTAATTTATCCAGTTCATTATTTAGTAACAACATACTTGTGAGATTAGGATTACGTGTTAGACCGGCCACAGGTTAAATTTCATCCGCTGACATATCATTATTAAGATTATTATTATTCAGTCAGCACCAGGCCAGCGAAACATTGGACAGCCCTGCTCTAGAAGAATTCTTCATCCAAAAGAGATGAATGTATTAGGTTTATTATGAAGTATTTGCAGCATGGTGGGAAATTAGATCAGTTACAATAAGTGCCCCCGAACTAACTTATGTGGGTGGGTACTTTAGAATTCCACATGTAGAGATGTTTCTTGTATGTATTACAACCTATTCCGCTAATGTGTAACTCTTTTTTACACAAAGTATTACTGAAAAATTTACGAATTGGATAGATAGATGTTCAATTATTTCTACGACAGTGTTCGTAGTGTTTTCTTCTCATAAACTAAACGCATGGGATTTTCACTACTAACCCGTAAATTACTTGCCAATAAATTTCATCGGACGTGAGAGTTCTAAGATTGTATTTGAATTCTCAACTGTATTCGTGTTACTACATCAAACACAAGACGAAAACATGTCAACAAACAAACATGCAGATAAACACAAATTATGCATTACTTATAGAAGCTATTCTGTGTGGTAACTAATATCTGAGAAGCGGCAACCAAACTCTAGCAGAACAGTAAAAGCTACAGATCACATCGTCGGTTATGGAGAACAATACCACATAAACCAGCGCAATGCATTGTTCTCTCAATAGCTCTCCTTGAAAGCCACATGTTACAATATTACATACTTTGAATTCCTTTCCGTCCTTGATGTTCCCGAATATATGTATGTGATGTGGTTTCCTTACAGTAGAAGCGTACACATTTTTCACGTTACTGTCCCCCCACGGTATCATAAATTTAATCTCAGAGCCTTCTCCCTTTGGTCCACGCTCTCTAAACTGCAAGTAGTGCGCATTCATTTTTCAACGAGTTTCTTTCGGATCGCCGTTCGTCGTGGTTGTAACATTACATCTCGAAAAGGCAGTTTGTTGGCTCCAAGGGACTTGATGTTCGATATGAGCTCTGCTGTTTCTGCCAGATGCGACTGCCCAAAACCCACTTTTATTTGAACTTATTGTAAATGCAATTGCATTAATACATTATGCTTCATATATATTACTTTTTCTTACGTAACACCTGCTTAACATGTATCTAGTCACTTCTTAAAACACAAGTAGATTGTCTCCGATGCAAATTAAGTGCATTTCTGTTCATGTCAATAATGTTTTGACTAATGCTAATTACAAACCACAGAATTCTTCGGTCAAAAGTACAGTCGAAAGCCTGAAGAATGGTACTGATTTACATAACGTACTCCCCGACCCTCGGAGCTACGGTAACGTGGTCTATTACTAATCCGGGTAGATTATTATTACTAATCCGGTCTCTATCGTCAAATTCAACATAGTAAGGGAATTTAAAAATGTACCACCCTCAAGAACGTTTTCGAATTAGTTGAAACTTGGTAAGCATAGGAAAGTACGGCCAATAACAACTGGTTATTGATAACATTTCGGTGACAAAGCAAGCAAAGGTGCATACAGGACGTCCCAAAATTGTACGCTGTGGAATCGCATATTGCGTACACAAAGTGTTTCAGGCAACAATATGAGCCGTCGCATAGATGCGTAAAGTCACCCTAAGGGATCTGCTTCCAAGCGTGATCAGTCCTGGAAGTGTCTCTAGGCGATGACCCATCAAATATCTGAGGCATTCTCAATGGCTGATAAGGCTGAGCTTATACGCTTTGCCAGAAAAAATGGCACCTCGCCAACATTTCAACCCTCCTTTAAACGAACGCCGAGCACTGTCATTAGTCTACATAATAGTGGACAAATATCTTCTTAGACCACCAAATTCTTTGGAACAGAGGGCCAGCAAACCGACATTCTGCATACATCACAGTGGTCCCCTCACTCATAATAAATAGCGAAACTGTCATGTTGTTATTTCTAGGAGAGAAAATTACACTTTATTAATATTTCTTAACTTGTAATAAAACTCTTTCAACATACAATTTGAATACAATACGTATACGTATAACAAATGCTATAGTAACAACAACGCGTACGATACATTGTACCCGATAAGACCAAAACAAACCTAAAGGGTTCTTCACCCGTTGCGACTTGTTGAATGCAATATGTGTAGTAAAAGTCACGCAGCATGGAGTAGCCTCTGTAAGTGCCATTGAGGGGTCGGGACCGTGGGTTGCGGCTATGAGCTATATTACAGTCATTATTTGAAACTTGTCTGCTTTAGCATTATATTACAAATCTTTTTGACATGCAAACATACTGATGGGGCAGAAAAGAATTATATATTTTTGTTCCGTCATTATTAGAATGTCAAAGTATGTGCACATACAAAATACGAACAATGTCGGGCGATATTTGTGGGAAAGTCCCTTGAAGGCAAAATATAAAATTAAAGAAAATGAGGTTAATTGAAAATAAATTTGGCGTTTTATGTTTTTGTGCCATAATAGGATTTGGTTTAAAGAGACGCTGAATAGTAAATTTCTAAAACAACTGTTTCAATATTACACAAAAAGTCGAGGTCTCTTTATTAGGCCCTCCCTCATAAAAATAGCACAGTAGCAATTTTGTTCACATTTTTCAATATCATTTTTTATTATTACATTTTGATGTCATCCAATACTTTGTATCATAAATTAGACATTACACAGAATTTGTTCATCCTTTAACTAGTAAATAGCATTCTTACTAAAGGGGTCTCATATTCGGGGTTCTTCCCCTACGTTTCTGAAGTCAGTTTTGTCGTAAATGTATTATTGTGAGAGATAATGGTATATGTTATTTACTAGCCTACAACACCCATTTCGTTTTGAAACAACGGAAGAAATGATACTAATATATATATAGATAGAGGAACAATCTGTATGCATTTGGATTTCATTCCTTTCGTTATTTTAAAACGAATGGGTATTTTCAGGGTATTGCATCATTACACACAGAGAAGTGACATATAGGGGAGGTCGGGGCTAGAAGTGACAATTTTTATATTTATTCATATAACTTATACACCAGCTTTATATCAGAAACGAAAATATATATATTTTATACCTTATAGATTCCTCCAACATGCAAGCATAAAACTATTACATCTGTTTTAATAGTCTCGTGGAATATATTAATTTTCCACAACAGTATCACTTAGCACAAATTGCCCCACCCATGGGGCTTTTTGTGACACGCGTGGGGCAAGTAGTGACAGTATTAGCAAACATATATTTAGAAGCATCTCAAGGTTTTACACTACCTATTGTAAATATAAAACACATAATTTAATGGAGAAAAGTTTAATACCAAAGAAGAAGCAAATAACATGAAAATTGAAAGCAAATAAAGTGGAAACTTCACATCTTTATAATAAAAATAATAATAAACTTTCCACGAAGTATGGTAAAGCTGTTCTTCTTTATAATAATTAGCTTCTAAATGAGTGTTAGTCATTTTTAACTTTAATGTAGGCCTAATAATAAACTAAACAGAAATAAGGAAAGATAAACTGTTGTTGAAAATTTGTTAGTCATCAAAGTTCACAGAACACAGGCGAATATTAGACCTTCTTGGCTACAACGAAATCATCATCGCTTTCTTCAAGAGCTTCAGATTCACAATTGACACAAATATAATAAGGATCATTGTTGGTACATTTTACATGAGCCCACAACTTACATTCTAAGCACTGAACCCATTCATCTCCCATTGCTGATTCACTGTATGGTTTGAAACACACCAAGCAAAAGCAGTCCTCATCTGTAGATGAATCTGAGTCGTTTTGAACGGCTTTTTTCTTCCTTTTTTCTTTTTTACCACGCGAACTTGTTGTTTCACATAAAAATAGTCGTTTCTTGGCTTTATCTTGTCGTCTTCTTCCGCTAGACATTTGTTCCAGTCGAAGCCGTTCCCTAACTGGCGTGTCCGTAAGAATGGCTGATTTCAGGGTAGTACGCTTTTTTCTGTTATTTGCACGTTTTCCTACTTTCGGGAGAGGACGCAGTTCATGGGGACTTTTGTGAGTAGACCTACTCATTTCCTTCATTTCTTTCTCTTGAATGTCGTTACTGCTGGTCTGGGGATCGCAAGAGACTTCCTTTGCTTCCTTTCTCCGTGTGAAGAGCGTTTGATGCATCAGAATCCAACGGACGATCGGTGATAGAAGAACACAAAAAATCTTCATCAGTAAATACGTTTTTATTAAATTCCCAGATTCCACAAGCACGAAAACCAGCTTGAATATTTTTTGGTGTTGCAGCACTTGGTAGTGCGATTTTTACGATGCTAGGGACATCATAAATTGTTATTGTTTGTCCAGGGTGCGATTTCATCCAGTCACAAGCAGCTTGGTTGTACAGCTTTTTAAAGGGACCGAAAACAGACACATCTAGCGGCTGCAAGCGGTTAGTGGTATGGGGAGGAAAAGATAGTAATACGATTCCATTTTCTTTGCAGAAATCCAATACACCAATACTTAGATGAGACACATGATTGTCTAACAGCACAAGGATAGGAGCCTCTTTTGAGCAACGAACATGCTTGCACACGTGTTTCATAAACAACAAAAAATCTGAGGATGTTATCCAACCACTGGGATTAGCACTGCCTATACAACCTGTTGGTCCATCACGTATAAAATATTATTTGTAAAACTTCCGCGGGAAAATGTGGGCGGTATGGAATTACCTAATGCATTTACCGCATAAACCAAAGTTACGTTTGTACCCCTTTCAGCAGATGTCATTCCACCTATCCTCTTTTCTCCTTTCTCTCCTATAACCTTACACGGTTTGTGTACAGTTCCTGTCCCTGTTTCGTCAATGTTCCAAATATCATTTCCAGTGAATTTGTATTTCTGCATTACTTCTTCCAAATTTTCAAAAAACATTGCAACATTTTGCCTGTTAAAACTAGTGCTTCTGCTTAGGCTCGTAGGCTCAGTACCCGCAAAGATATGTTTGGGTGGCGTCTTCTAAAGGCAGTAAACCAATCTTTGCTGGCTGATCTGTTTCTTACCCAGCTCTCTGGCATGTTAATGCTATTAGCTAAAGCATACTCAAATGCTAGAGATTTTAACTCACGAGGAGTAATTCTGTAAAAAAAATCTTGCAACATTTCAATGCATAATCACACAATTCATCTTTTTGAGCTTTCATAAAAACCATTCGCGTCTTCTTGTATCCCATTTCAGCCGTGTTATCTGTGCTGTTCTTCTTTTTTATGTATCTGTGTAGAGACATTCTATTCACATAGAACAGTGCTTCTGCCTGCCGTAAACTACATCTTCCACACTCCACCTCTTTTGCTGCCCTTTCGTAGTCTTCTAACCTTGCTTTTCCTCTTTCTGTCTTCCTTTTGTAATTGCGTACCATTTCTGGAAGTAAAAGAAAAAAAAATCTTAAGTTTCAAGGTGGGGTAAGCTGTGACAGTGTCACAATATGCCCCACGTCGCTTGTCACAATCAACCCCAACCCTCACTTTTCTCTTTCTTTGTGTCTGCAACTGTCAAGGCCACGTATTGTCACTACCGCTTTTAGTAAAATAACAGAGGAAAAATTACTGGATTAAGTTGTGTAAACAGTTTTCACTTACCTGATTATGTGTCTCGACTGCTCTTGTTCCAAAATTATCTTCAAATTTTACTTTTATGGTCGAAAAACACAAAAGTTAGTCTAACTCAAACAGGAGTCCACGCTCTCTCACCAACTTCACATGTTTCACTGCGCGGGAGTTGCAATTCACTGCAATGGCGTCACTCAACATTGCCACCCTTACGAGAAGAAAATATCTGCCTTGTCACTACCTGCCCCTGTCACTTCTAGCCCCGACCTCCCCTACTATTCTCTCTCACAATAATAATATATTTACGACAAAGCTGACTTCAGAAAGGTATTTTTCTTAAAATTCTAGCCCAGAACGACATATTACACGACCCCTTTCCTTTTACGAAAATCAATCGAAATTCAATAAGGCTGCCATGAAGAACATACCCTTCAACAGAAAGCGCCTTCTACCAGGTACCTATTACTGTGTATTTGCCTTCCACTTCATTTAGTAATTTAAGAACAGAAGGATATTTTTACAGTTTTTAATCACTTTCCACAAACAGAATTTGATTTTTATATCATCGATATCTTCTGAAGTAATTGTGCTCGAGTTGCCAACATTTGCACATACTTTGGACATTCTAATCATGATGGAACAAAATATATATAATTCTTTTCTGCCCCGTCAGTATGTTTGCTCTGAGCTGGAATATTGGGTAACCGAATATTGTTTTCTATGTGGACATGACATTGCTCGAAACTAGATACGGTAGCCATTGTTCAATATGCGGTTCCAGTATTACGTTAGTTAACTAATGAACGTATTCTGTAAACAATGAACAGCTATTTGTAAGTCATTGTCGACTGAAAGACTTGTTTCTTTACAAAATAGTTAACGGCAAGATATATACAGTCTCTACTGTTCGAGCTTCAGTTTCGCATATCCATTCTCTACAGTTGCAACGTAAACCTCTTCTATATTCCTAAACCCTGACTATGCATAATTATTACAAAGATCTTGCTGCCTGTGAAATTCAATCAACTCACATCTAATATTAACATGATCTCATCTGAGAAACTGCCTCCGGTCCGCATTTAGCAAGACAGTTATGAATAGTTAACTTTTATATTTGCTATTTATTATACAGACCTTTGTTACAATATGGCTTTGAGAAGTTCTCTAGAAAAATTTCGAAGTCCAGGGAATCTCTTGTACCAATTTTACTTGGCTGCACTATTCTTGAATTGTCTTTTCTACTCTTGTGCTTTATTTTTTTTTAAGTTTTATTTTTCATTAAAAAGTTAAGGTTTCAAATTTCACTTATGTCGGTTCCTACTCTACAAATTTGTTATTATTGTATGTATTTTGTTAACACTTCATCGTTGTCATAATTTCAGTGTAAAATGCCTAAGTGTTGTATCTGAAACTAGGAATAATCTCTCTCTTTCGGCAGACAACTACAACACAAGTACAAACTGGTAATTTTCAAAGTAAATTAACCCTCACGAATTACGTTATTTGCTTACACTATGCTACCAATTGACAGACAGCAAGGGGGAGAAAACTCCATTATCAAACAAATTAGGATCCACAACAGGGGAACATCCATGAGGATGAAGAGGAGGATACTGCAGGGAAGCTGTGATGCGTAGAGCACAGCATACCAGGCCAATTTCTCCACTAAAACCGCTATTCTATATAACTTTAACCTTGAGCTTCAAAAACTCGTAAACCACCACCGCATGTGAATTCTTTACATCATATAGTAACCAGTACATTGCCATGAAAGAAACGGAAAAGGGCGGCGTTCTGTAACAGATTCCCGCTTCCTTGTTTTGTGGACGTACTCTATCACGCATGTATACTATATAAGTTACTTCATTGTGCATTACGGAAGCGGCACAAGAACTTATATTCATGTTGGTACAGAGATAAATTATCTAAAAATCAACCTAAAATATGTTTTGGGTTTGTCAAGATTATTCACAAACAATGATTACACACACATATGAGACTACAATCAACAAATTGTGGCTAAACGTGATGGGTTCGTCCTTCTTTTGTATTTCAATTCATTCTGAATATATTCTGCATTTTAAACGATTGTTCTGAAAATAAAATACATACAAGTCTCCTTTCCTGGCCTTTTCATTGTTTTTAAAAAAATCTATGGACTAGACAGGCAGCAAGCCCCTGCCCCTCGACAAGAATTCTTAGGAGGACATGGACGAGGACCTTGAAACCAGGGCCTTAGGTTAGATACCACTTCGAAATTTGCGTGGTGAAAATTAAAATAATAAGAAATTCCAGTCAGGATGGCCGGCAGCAGAACTTTTCACAGGGAAAGGTTTTGGTTCGAACAGGATTTTTTTTTTATAAGAATTCATCTCGGCTCTCCTCTCCCAACCCGTCTGGTCAGCGTGGGAGCAGTAGACCAACTCCTCCCTTCGAGGAGAGGCCTCATCCACTAGTGGATTGAATATGGCTGTGATTTATTATATATATATTGTTATCGAGACAAACGCGGCCTCCTTACACGATGGAATTACTTTGCAGCCATTATCAGCATCGGGGTATGAATATATATACGAAGTCTTATAAAAAATATCTGTTCGAACCGAAATACTTCCCTTGTCAGTATAGTTTAGAAGCCCGCGACCATAACTATTGGATCAAGATGATTGGAGACATATTTATCATTTCCTACTTATATGTGCGCACAATAATAATGTTAACGACCATGATTTTTACTATCATTCTTCCGATAGCGACAGATTCTTTACAGCAAATTTAGCTTCCCGATTGTTCCCTGTCTTCATTTAACGTTTTCTTTCAGCGTACAGGATTTCTCAGTGCAATATAATTACGTTTCGGCACAGTTTATTCCTTACGGATTTATTCGAAGCTGTTTTCAATATCATTTGAAGATTACATTAATGAGCCATCACTGACTGAGGTTTGTACTAATATACATAAAAAGGATGTTTAAAAATAATTATCATTAATTGAAGGCTGATTTCCTGACATCAAAACAAAAGGAGTACGCTACTTGGAAATAATTTCCAAACATGCGTTGGTTTGAATCGTCGCAAATGGCGCAATATCTCAATAAATAATTAAGTATCACGTTAGCAAATCACAAGGTTCGAGGAATGCATAATAAAGGAGACTTTTTACGTTTGTCGACTGCACAGTGCCAATTTCTAAACAAAGGGACAATCCCTGTATTTGCCACACTCTCAATCATTAAATTTGGCTCAAATACACGTGTTACGTACAACTTCGTGATCTGCTGACACATATTACGTTACATCATTAACTGTCAAGGTCATTTGTGAAGATGCTCTGGAACCTTTGGGAGCATGTAGCTCCGAAGCTACGCATGCCTTGAAAATACTTCAAAGGAAAATAAGTGGCGACTCTTTAGTGATGTGCCACCTGTAAAATGTTACACATTTAATAAAGGGATAATAGTATGACTGTGATCAATAGTAACCAAGGAAAACTTAACGTGACAAAATCACTTAAATCAAGATTTCTTTGGACTTAAGGTGTTCAATAGCCAAGTATGTATCGAATAATAGAATCATAGGTAATACAGCTCACAGGTAATAATACACCTCACTTAATAAACAAGGATTAAGTTACTATGTTTTCGTATGAATGCTGCAGAGTGGCCGTATCTCAGTTGGTAGAGCGGGCTTCGCAGTCGGAAGGACTCATCAAGTTCGGGCTCAGCGGGCCACCAAACTGACTGAAGTTTTCCAGATTATTTTCTTCAGCATGGTTCTTTGAAAACTATAAACTCTGGCCGACTTCCTTTCCCCATCATTTATCGTAGCCTAAAGAGACCTGAAGCTAACATGCCGTAAATAAAATTCAAACCCTCTGATTTTCTTGGTCACAAGTCGACACTGAAAGAGACTTGTGTTCTTGTTTCTGTCTTAACGGTTCATCATCCCTCATTTATGACCACAATTTCTTACATACTCTGAATACGACGTAATTCTGTTAAAGAGACGAATTCAGAATTATCGTGAGAATGGGTGTACGTGGAATTGACTGGAACCTTTTTTAATATTTTCCCCCTAAAGGATTTTTTTTTTATTAAAAATTTATCATATTTCCGCTCATATTGCTGTCTTATCAAGGAATATGACACCAGTATCCCCAAAATTAATATTTTAAAATGAATAAGATTTGTCCAGAAACAAATTGAAGATTTTTCTGAGATAATTTGTTGAAATATTGCTATATATATATATATATATATATATATATATATATATAT
>JAGDQP010004426.1:48456-85204 GCA_022664845.1 Lepisma saccharinum
GTATACCACTGTGTCCTTTAATAATACAGGGTGTCCCAGAAGTAAGATGATCTGTTGTTCTCTATTTATTGAACTTGGTAGTTGGTTCCTAGATTAGTTTAGGACATAGGAATCATAGTACATAATTCATACCAAGTATTTAAAGAGTACAATTACTTTCCACACAGATAGTAGCTCTGACAAACTGATAATTACACTTTGGTAGCAAGCTCGCACAGGCTGGTACGGTGTTACTTTTCAGTTCATCAATCATACGTGTATTTTTGGAATACACCTCATCCTTCACAACCTCCCAAAGAAAAAAGATCTGAAGCTGTAAGATCGGGAGAGCGAGGGAGTATTCAGCCTCCCTTAACCCGCCAATCCAACGATTAGGGAAATGTTCATTCACTCAATTGCGCGCTAGGATGCTGTGGTGAGGTTTAGGAATCCGTCATGTTGGAATCACATATCATAATCACAGCAGACAAGACCAATGAAACATTGCACAACACTAAAACTCAGATACGACAACGTCCTTATTCCAGAGTATCCCTTTACTTCTGGGACACCATGTACGTATGTAAATAAAGAAATCTGAAAGTTTCCACTGTAGCTTGATGACGAAACAAAATTTTAAAAATCTGGCCATTTAACATACTATGTAAATAAAACAACAATAATCACCTTTAACCGCTTGGATCATACAAAACTTTGTCCCATGTTACACAGAATAACTTAGGCTTTCTTGACTTTCCATGACCTTTGGGTTTATTTTCCCCTGACTTTCCACAATTTAGTACAGAGAAAAGATTAACATTTCTTTCATAAATGTGCAACACCCACAATCCTCCTAACCACCCAATACATTGAACTGTAGGACTGCATTTTATCATATCGACATAAAAAAATAATCTGTCGTTTGTTAAAATAACAGTCCTCAAAAAGAAGTAAACTTTGTCACCAAACAACTTGGTAGATAACAAAAACACGAACAGACTAACTGGGGGTACTGATAGCCTACTTTGGTTAACAACTAATTAAAAATGTAACTTATTAATTACAGTTTTCAGAAACCAGTATAAGTATACGTAAATGGAACTCCATTGTCCAGAGCTTAACGTCGAGGACGGATCGGTAACGGCGAAGAATATGAATTGCAAACCTAGTACTGGCCATGCTGAGACCTTCCAGGGCTTGGTTTTGTCGACTTATATGGGCATGGTATCTCAACTGAAACAGTGGTCAATCCTTCCCTCACCCCCGGAAAGAAATGACATAGTACGTGTACAATTTTCCCCGATTATCCACAGTTCCTTGGCGATTGCCTTCTTTTTTTCAGACCCTCCTTGACTTACCTTAACAAAAATCAAATTGTAACGTGTAGTATATGCACTAAAAATAATCACAATAAGCAATAACTTGTTGCCCATGATCAAATTTTGGTAATCGAAAAAAAAAATTTATTCTGAAGAAAATCCTTTCTCTGCGCATACAAGTAGTGAATTGGCTTTAATTAGGGCTATACTCTAAACCAAATTCGAAGTCGGTTATTGATATTTTGGTGAATCCAAGAGCGATAGATATATCGAACATTACGTCTCCTTTATATCGAAAACTCGTTGGAAACGGAACATTGCACATATCGAAGAATAAATGAACACCGAATATTGCGAATATCTGAAATTGGTTAGAAATTTCGACTGTTCATTACGAAAAGTCGTTGGAATTAAACATCGATCGGTTGATTGTTTATGCTTATCGGAAGTGAAGGTGTAGGAAATACGGATATGAAAATCCAAAGGTGTGATAGGGTAAAAATTGTAAATTTCGTGACATTTGGTAATTTCGCGACACATTGGAATTTTGCAATGTCATTATTACCAAGAGTTGTGAAATTACAATCTTCGCCAAATCTATTCAATATTCTACTTCTTCTATAACATTTTAAATCTGGCACTTAGACCGTTTGGCATTTCCACCCTTCATTTGATGTAGCTGATTTCAAATCTGAACTATCCATTGAGACTCAATCCTGCGTTACAAGCCGATCAAGAAAACAAAATTAGAAGTATCTCAGAAGAACAAAGCAACCTCATTCAGCAATTTAACATCAACAGAATAACCAAGGAAGTGTAAATGATCCTTTTCAAACAGCGGCGTACGAAATGATTACAGGAATGAGATAAAAAAGCTCCGACGTGACAAAATAATAATAAAAAAATCTGTAGTAAAAATCAGTGACCTTAATGGTCATAATCATAAAGTCAAGATCTTTTTTTTTTAAATAAACCACTTCCCCCATAAAAAAAATTGCATTCCTCTCAAGAGTATTACTTTACATGCCAACAAGATCGAAATAACTTGATAACAACTGCATAGAAAATTCTAACGATCCGGAAAAAACATGCCTACAGCTAAATAATATGAAGCAATTATTTCAACTGAATGCTGCTACACTAAATTAATACCTAGACTCCCCCTTTCTTCTTCATTTTTATCTCTTTCATTTCCTTTCTTAATTCGCGCGCGGAAAAAAACTCGTTTATATACAAAAATGTATTTTTCAATTCAATATCACGTCTTAAGGAAGTTTTGATTCGATTAGGTATACACTTTCACTACAAAACAGCGCACGTGGCAGGTAGGTTAGGAAAAAGTTGGACTTACACTTCTTTAAAAGTTGCCTTAGTATCTATAAAGAAACCGGAAGATTGTAACAGATATTACACATATTATTATATTACATATTATTATAGTACAAACGCGATACGTGACAACCCCCCCCCTCCTCCTATCTTACAATAATAAGCTGAAAAGCTCCATGGTCCTACAGCCAGAATCAATCCTTGGCTTACCAGTCACCTTATTTTCAATCGGGTAAAAAACTAGTAGGCCCTAATTTCTGTATTTTAGGGTCATTTCAATTACTGTCTTAGGCTCTGCTCGATTTTATACACTGATAAGTTTATAGAAATTGCAAATATCCATGTCTCAGCCAGGATTGCAACCCAGTACCTCGGGGGCGCTGGTCTAATGCCCCAAACTACACCAACACTGCAGTCACCTCGTTCAATTGGGTGTTGCGTCATTAGTGTAATCACGGATTCCGCAAGGATTTTCATTTTGGGGGTGGTGGTATAAAGTCAAAATTGGGAGGGAGTTTTGCACAGTTTCGCACCGTAAAAAAGAAAAAGTTGCGGGACGTGTACACGAATTAGTGACACCCCTCCCACAGAGGAAGGGCTGGCAGAATCACTGAATGTAATGATACACACATCCACATTTTTTTGTTCTCATGACCGAAACTTCATTGTTTAAGCAGCTTCCCAATTGTCCTCATGTTGCTGGGTTAACACCTAAATATTCAGAGCGTTCACGGGAATCGAACCAGGTACCGCAAGCGAAGCGTTAATCACTTGAAGTTCATCTGTGTTTAAAAAAAATTGTAACATAGATTCAAAAGCAAAGCAAAATTTAGACGAAAAGCAGCATGAAACTGGTAATACAGCAATATTGAATTTTTCTAAATGACCAACTTACAACTAGTCTTACTACATGTCAAACTTTTACGAAGTTTTGAGATCAAATAATGTTTATTTTAAGTCTTTCAATGTAAGTTTAAAAAATGCCTTTTTTTTAATGAAATGGTCTTGGATATAAATACTGTTTACAATATATACTTACAGAATAAACATGCCTTACCTGACTCGCTATAGTATCTAGTGCCTACTGGGATTTTTCTTTTTACTAGTGGTATTTGGATTTAGTGGTATCTAGTATTTTTTAGGTGTTGTAGTGTTCCTTTCTTATTGTTCACTATTTCTATTTAATTTGATTATTTAATCTAGGTTTAGTAATAATTTCTGGAAATTCGGGTTTCTTTGAAATACGACAGACAAGTCCAAATTTTAATATAAAAGATGTTCAACAAACTGTTAAAAAGTACTGAATAAAAATGTTAGTTTGATAGAAACCCAAAATTCACAAAATCGAGTTTCGTACTCAGAAATACGCGTAATTTCATACCATATTACAACAAAAAGGACTAAGTTTGCTGACGAGACAAATAAATACAAAACAAATATTAACAAAAATAATGAAGTTATTTGTTTAAAAAAACTTCACTTTACTATACCTTAATCCGCTAACTAGTGTTTGGTTGGTTCATATGACTTACCTGCAAAATAAAGACAAGAAATTAGACAATTGTGATAAAAAAAAAAACTATAAAACTGGACACAAATCATTTTAATGCAATTAACTATTATATTTGACTAACACAAGAAGTGACCTGCTATTGTACGATCTTACAATTTAGTAGACAAATATTGAAAATTAACAAAGTTATTTGTTATTTGAAGATATCCAATAAAGGAAATCTACAACGACTATGATTAATACCATGAAAACATTCGAAATTTGTTCAAGTAGCCCATTTTTCTATTAATTTTAAGGACAATTAAGATCATGTAGCACACATTTTCATTAATGCACACAGGCGTCTATGAAACAGCAGCACTTAGCAAACTAGAAAAGTTAACAGAAGCTATTCTCTGCTCTCTACTAGAAGTCAAAAGAGCTAATATGTGCTCATTAAAAATTTAAGCAGCAAGAAGCAAAAAGAGCACATTTACGAGCAAGCGAACAGGAACGGTCGCCGCCAGGACTTTAGACTAAATACCTAGATTCGACCGATAGAACTACAAAGTCTGGAACGACATCAGTAAGGATGGTTAATTGCAGGACTCGAAATTGTATACCTCCCCAGCAGAAGCTGCGACCATACCCTCTAGACCACAAGGACGGGTTTATTTATCAATAAAGTACGAACGTAATGTTTCATTCAAAAATGTGTATCTATATGTGTATTCTTGATTTTTAATAGAGCAACTACTTACTTGATGTCACATTGCATGCATGTTTAAGACAAGTAAAATATAACATTGATGAAGTCATCAATGCATGCACTGTGTTTAACTATGAAAATTTAAAAAAAATCAAAATGTTTTTTACGTGTGAGCTTCAATGACTGATTCGTGATGTTCATACAGGAATAGTTATGTTAACATATTCAAGTTGCTGCTTCCTTTTTTCGCTTTCTTTACGAAGAATGAGAGAATTGAAAGGCAATGGAGATGCAGATCACGCAAAGTACACTAATGGAACTGGAACGAAGAATCTTAGTGAGAACATGATTTTCAATGTTAACGGATTCGTGACAACTGTCCATTCATTTACCAGCTGCATCTGTAAGGAATTATTTTTCTTCTTTGTCATAAAAACGAAACGGAAAAATGAAAGGGAGGAGGATCACTCGTGTTCAGGAGTATTTTCCACTTTCCTTATGATTGATTCTCGCATTCAAAAGAAGACATTTAAATTCTTGTAGTTGACTATAATTATCACAGTTTCTTATTACTAAAATGAACTTCTAATTTTCAGGTTAATTAATTCTCGGGTATGAACGTACACGAATAATCTAAACGTGGTCTGAATTCCTAAAAAAATCATCTATGCAGAGGTTGTAAATGAATTATTTTAAATCAAGTTTAATTAAACTAATACTAGTGATAAAAGTAATAATAATAACAAAACTCCCACAGATTTTCGGTTTCTCTTCCGCAAAATGACTTATAGTCTTTTGTTTATGAGCAATGTTGATATAGCTTGGGACAATTTGGATGTACACACAACCCGCGAAATACGCAATGCGTTTCGAATAATTGGAAGTGCAGTATACTACACTAGGTATGCATTCTACTTTAACACGAGAAAGAAAGCGGCCATGGGTTTAACACCAGATCCAGCTCTATCATGTTGGATCTTTTAGAAATGTTGCCTTTTGTAATATATAATGTCCAATTTATTTCTGAACGAGGTCACTTTTTAAAGTAAGGCCACGTAATCCAACTTAACACAACTCTATTTATTAGTATCCAAGACCTAATTAGTATCTCGGATAGGCCAACAACTATTTTTACTATTACTATTCATAATGGAACAAACACACTTAAGAATACTACTCCAAAGTATTCTTAAGTGTGTTTGTTCAATTATTCTCAAAGTAGTTATCATATCACAGCAATCATGACCAATTTTATCACCATAATCCAAGAATTAATCAGTAGCAACCATCAAATCACCATCCACATTATTTAGTTTTACTTGGTGGTAATCTCTAGTTAATAAATATTCAATTATCATCAAATCCAAATGAATAAATTAAACTTCTATGTAAGCATCTACTAACAATACTACACAAAATCCATGTTCAGAAAATTAGATCCATAACAGTTGTTTATATATAATAATTATTTATTTAGGCTGACGTTCAGATGCATAATATATGACTCTGGCGTTTCCACATATCCACTGATTACAAATCAAAATCAACAATTAACTCTAAACTCATCAACATAAAATCAACGAGAAGCATGGTGTCAAATTACAATTTTGTTAGCCGACCAAGGTAGTTGTGTGAGCTGAAGAGTTGGGCCAGCGTCTACGAGTTCGAATCCCGCCTGGGGCATGGATGGTGATGAATTTTAACAAGAATTGCACTCACGTAATAGAGACGAGCCGAAGTACAAAAACTTTCTAAACTGGCCCATATACAATAAAAGTGTACCAAAGTTTTACCATCTTGTTAGAACAAACTAAAAGTCTCTATGGCAACTAAAAGTCACAAAATTACTAAAGGTGTTGCTATTCAAACATATACTCACAACTACGTACTGAGACGATCAAAGATTTCAAATATATTTCATTTCCTATCAAGAAAGTCCACATTTATCGCCTTCTGATAAGGTTTCAGTTTCTTATCCAACACGTATCTCTGGTGTTAACTGGGATGGAGTATGTGTAGGTTAGTCTTATCCAGTTATTTCAACCTCATTTGAATTTCGTAAAACTTAGTCATAGTATTTACCAACCGAGATGGTTCAATGGAGGTGTGCTCGCATCGTTATGGGAACGTTCTGGAACTGAATTCTTGTGTCGACCTTCCGACATAGATTTTCCTTCATACCTCTTTTTCACAAGCTAGGAAGCGTTTCTGATTTCCTAGGAAAGAAGCGAAAGTATTGCCGAAAGCCCAGATACGACCCGGCCCGCCTCAGTGATAGTCTCTTACTTGAACCAACTGAGACACGAATTCACAGCACAATCGTCACGTACTGTCGCTATAGATTCAGGAAGTTCGATTCAAAAGTAAGTTTGGTTTTATTAAACACATACTGAACCAAGTGTGAAAGAAGTAATACCGGTACTGAAAAAGGAAGTGTAAAACATGTACCAAATTAATTTAACAAGAACAAACTCCTGACACATCTCATCGTGCACACTTTCAGTGCACAAAACTAAGTGTAGAAGGGATGTGTACAAGAAGTTACATTTCTACAGTGCAGACACATGAAAACAATCGATATTAGATCCAAATATATGTACACACTAAATTCAAAAAGCGGAATTCTGCTAGATTTTAACGGAATATTTCATCTTTCAAGCGGAAAGAGAGGCCATTCTTTTAGGGCGGATTTTCATCGGAGAAAAGAAAAAAATTCGCTCGAAAGAAGATGGGATCTATGGTAGTTTTTTTTTTTTTTTTTTTTTTAAACGTAAGCATACGCTTGTTGAGATGAATTTCCATCCATTCACATAAATTTTTCATCTTTTGAACATGAAAAACACAATAAAATTTTGAAAATGTAAAAAGATGCAAAATTGAATATTTATTCATAAGTCGTAAGAAAGAAGAGTACCGAACTTAAGATAAGATAAAATTAATTGTATGGGCGGTAACAGCACTAACCGAACTTAAGATGATAAAGAGTAAATCGGTGAGATTTGAACCCGCCGGCCAGCTATCCAACGCCATATTTCCTGCCGGCCAACTGTGAGAGTATGCCTTCGAAATGGTCTCTTTCGTCTCGTCAGATACCGTACTTAAGAACAACGTTCAAAGATTTATTGCACATATCTTTACTTCTGTTGTCTTCTCGCATGTTTTTGTCACTGAGCTGTTTCAGATTTTTGTTGTCATTTTTAACTAAACGCGATAAATTTCACAGTATAGATTCGTCTTTCGATAACCTTGGCGGTTACAAATGGCGGAGAACAAACCTAACTAGTAGCCATGATGCCCATGATACATTGTGAACAAGTTCAAAAAAAGATGAGAAATCGCTAATTGTGAACCACTCTAAAAAGATGAGAAATCGCTCATTGTGAACCACTCTCAAAAGATGATAGATCGCTCTTTCAAGAATACATTGCATCCATAAATCATCGGAATTCCATTTAGAAAGATCACATGTTCTATCCAAAGCGAGAATATTTCTTTGAAAATCACTCTTTTCGATTAAAAATTCCGCTCTAAGGTGAAATATTCCGCTCTTTCGAATTTAGTGTGTAAGGAATAGCAGATTACATTTTGCCACATTCAAGAAATCAGAGAGGGCCCCGGTGTTTGTAGTCGTTATACATGAATAGGGAAAATCAGGTTCAGTTTGTGACTGAATCCAAATTTTCTCTGCCAGACATCGGTTCAAAACCTGGAAGTTCATAATGACAAGGTACCATTATGGCTTGGGTAGAAAGAATGAAGCAGAGCCAAGCGAAGTGTTTGAAATAGTAAAGATACAGTATAACAAGAAATAAAACTGTACTTGGCCTTGATAAGAAGAGACTAACTCCTATAAAGACATAGAAAATTCTATTGACGTAATTTGGAATCTTGTAACATTAGACCAATACGAAACACAGTCTATATTTCAAACAAGACAATAAATAACCAGATTAATAGCATACAACTCAAGGCTTCATCATCACAAAAAAGAAAGGTTTACATTTTCATACAACACTCGCTCATGATGGATAAAATACCAATAATATGTTATATTAAAAACGAGATTACCATCATTTGTTCAATGTTAATTGATGAATGCTTTTTAATGCCGATACGACCACTGATATTCCACTTTCTACAATCGCTGAAAATGCACCAGCAATTCTGAAGGTAACCTAATACCACATAATACATATCAAACACCACTTTACTAAATAAATTAATAAAAACACAACAAAAGCCTAATTTAATAGAATAATGCTTATTGATTTAAATGAGAAAAGTGATTTCCACGTGCGAATCTGCAGATTCACAAGACCTACCTACCATACATTTGTTTCATCTTAATGACCAAAGGTAGGTAGCTTTCTTTCTTTCTTTCTTTCACTGCCAAGTTCAACTATCGGTGCTCACGCAATAAGCAATAAACTTAGAAAGTCCCTCCCGAAAAGGACATTCAATTGCAGGAAGACAATTAATTGCGACGCCGACGACGTAGCAGAGCAGAACGTAATGGTGAAAAGTGCCCTCAATCACACATGAACGATAAAAGAAAAAAAACACTGCACATTAACCTCCAGCATTAGCAACAACTGGTTTCCTTGATGAAACTGAAAGCTAGGGTCATGGGCTTTTTTGCTTGTCAACTTCAATTGTCTAAAATTTACGAACCCGATAGAGTTAAAAGAAACTAGTCCTTAAAAGAAATGCCGCAGGTGTCTTCTGTTACTTAAAGTTACGACTTCTTCAGAGAAAGGGAAGAGTAACAACTGTCTTATCAGAACATCAGGACTTTCTGAATAATATGAATATGATATCGGAGGTACAAATCTACATAAATCAGGGAAGGCTCGAGTGGCTTCCAAATACGTACGAGTAGGATTTTGCATTGCACTGAATTTGAAAGGAAACTACACGAGTGAAACTGAGACCACTCACGAACAGAGACCAGCCAAGAGATGTTCGAATATTGACAAGAGAAGTTTACACGATCTATTTCGGTTGAAACGAACGGTAATAATTAACCAATTATTCTTAACTCTTTTCTGGCCTGAACTGGCAGCAACTTTTAGCCTAAGCTCGTTACGTCTGAAGGTTGATGTCTCTCAGTGACCACTCTTCCACGGGCAAAGATAGGGTTACAAAACTAGCAGACATTTGTGTTGAAAGGCTGAAGCCATCTTGGATATCGAAACTCAAAATATTAGAACCTCAGAATCAAACCCAGTGGTCTTGAAAACACCCAGATACGAGATTTCATGAAAATCGGACCAATATTAAACTCTCCGTGTACGTTTGTCTTCGGCATTCTTGATTCATACACAATACTTCCACATACAATATTGCCTTGCGGTATAGAAAAGGCAATTAAAAAGTAATTAATAACTAACTACTTTCTAGTGAAATAAAAAAGCTCTTGTGAACCTTGTGTCATTTTGTGCGTTCTGATAACTCATTCAAGTTTTAAAAGGACAAACACCGAATACATCGATATTGGGTTTGACACTAAGAAAACATCAGAGAACATACCAATTTTTCGCATCTGTTCAAGTAGTGACGAATACGTCTAACGCATGTGACGAGACAAACAAACCAATATTCTAAGTACACGGTTTACATATTCACACAAATTTCAAAAGACGAGGAAAAATCACTTTGTTTTTTTGTATGAAAACTACTTTCTACGGAAAGTACTTCCGCAAAAATTAATAAAGAAAACAGTTCTCACGCAAATTTCATAAATATTTCATAATATTCAATTGTGTAAAGAAAATGATACACAGCTATGTTTTGCCAAGTACTTTTTTTTAAAAAGCAAGGATTACAAAACTGGTGTACAATTCGTGTGACAATTTCAGAATATTAAAGTTAGCTTTTAGTTAACGAAAACGCAATGCAAAAAGGAACTAATTGCTGTGGAAGGTCAGAATCTTAATTTACTATATTAAGGAGGTAATTTCTTAATCACGCTATATGTGAAACAGGGGTATAACCGTATAACTACTGTGGCGCAAAACCCTGCAATGCGGGGGGCCTGACTCTTCCACGGGGATCCTTCACCTTATCCTCTCAATGAGCCACTCAACCTCCAGCCTTGGGTATTCTCTTGCGGGAGGAAAGGGGACTATAAAATGTAGTTACGCCTCTGATCCGAAATGTTTATATCACTGGCATTACAATAACACAAACAACCTTGATTTTCTAATTTATTTTTTAATACAAAAATATGTTTATGATTATGAAGTACAGAGAAAACAGCATCAGATTATGAACACCGCCCAAAAAGTGGACAATATTTATATTTTCCATGGATCAAAACAATTAATTATGCTTGTTAAAGAAAGTTAACGAATCCAGATCGGTCTTCGGTATACAGCTGGGTGTTCATGCTGGAATATGACAGACATGGAAAAGACACTCCCTAAAAGAATCTGATACTTCAACAAGAAAGTATCTAGATACCGATACTTTATTAAAAAAGTAAGGAGTAAAAGATCCAGATACTCCTCAAAAGTATAGCGATACTTCACCGAAACTTGACATGGTTTCCTTGATGAACGCAAATCTAAACTAAACAGTGATATATCTAGATGTGACGTAATTTCTATCGATGTCGCCAGCACATATCACAATCCACAACATTCACGACTGACATCTAGATTTTGACGTGTTCTTCTTTACATCCTTCTCTCAATGACTGGATTGACTTGCTCAGGAAGTATCGTACAAAGTATCGCTTATTCCGATACTCGGTATTGCTTAAAAGTATCGAGTACTTGCCAAGATACCATTTCTTTGTATCGCGACACTGCCCATATCAGGGATATGAACCTACCTTGCATAATGAATGTAGGTGGCTTTTCAAATTATATTAGCCTAAAACACACCGAGAAGAATAAGTGCAAAACGTCTTGTGAATATACGACATTTTAAAAGTATGTAGAGCATAGGATAATGTACAACCACACAACTTTCTAGTCCCTTTCTCTTTCTAACTTATTTTCAACGTTTCGGTTCTAAAAGAAAAAAAAATTAAAACTATCCTAATGACACAAGAAAATAAATACTAACAAGTTTCTCGGAGTCATACATTTAACCTTTGTCAAGTCTTCAATGAATCCTGTTGGAAGCTCATGTGAAAATTCTCATCTTGCTAACGATTTTAACATTCAGCTGTCACCTAAAGCATTCGGCAGTGTTTCATTGAGACATCCAACTATTTCTACGGATTAAATGCCACGAGTGAAATCTAAATAAGTAAACAAACACAACATGTTAAGTGTTTATTATTCTAAAGGAACTTTGAGTTGATTTCCTGGTTATTCAAGTTCAAATCTTGTATCTTTCCTTCTTCTTTGCCTTACAGCTATATGACCGAATTGTTAACTGATGCAAAACTAAAAAAATCTTTTACATTTGTTTTTTAAATGACTTTCTTTAATATGTAATGTCCATTAAATAAAACAAGGAAGTATGTTATCAATTAAAGTAGTATGTATGCAGCAGATAGATATTTAGCAACTAATATATTCAATAATTGTAAGATATACGTTAATTATTACAAAAATTAAATATTTTATTAAGCATTTCTAAGTAGACAAAAATCTTAAAAACGATTTCTGAATAAAGTAAACAACGGATAAACAAATCTGTGATGTCTCTGAAGCCTTCGTATCTGTTTTTTCTTTATTTCTTCCTATTATTTTCTGCTAGTATTGGCAACATATTTTAAACTAGAATGAGCAAATTAGCAATTAACTAGAAACTCAAAGAATAGGTAATCCTTTATTCAGTTTATAAATGTTGTCTTCTACATAATTACCTTTACAAAACGTTCTGAATTGACGTTGTCGTCCATGGGATTCATTTATGACCTTTACGCAACTTTGCCTCAAGTCTTACATCGTTGTGTCTGTTTACAATGACATCTGAAATTAAAAAGCTAAATCCTTCAAGACAAGGGTAATGAGACGAGCTTTACGAGGGTGATGAAGATCACTTGATGCCACTCCTCCGGGATGCCAATTAACAAAATTGTTTTGTTACTTTGGAATATACTGTAACCGGCTTTGTAGTAATACTATTTAGATTACGGGAAAGGTTTTGTTACGCTATCTTACTATAACATTTTTAATAGCGGTAAATGAAAGAAGCCACTTTCAAAGCTTTAAGTTGGAAATAAAGAGTTCAATTGCAGACGCTTTTTCAAAATTTCTTTTCAGAGAGAATGATCTGTTTGATGCCGAAAATCGACATACTCTTCCCAAGCAAGCAAACAATCATCCAATAGATGGCGGCGATAAACAATCCACTGCAGAAAGAGGAAACTGCTCTAGCCGAAGTCGTCTCGAGTAACTTAGAAAAAGAGACATCCACATCTTTGTAATTTTATCTCTATTATATAGAGTATTGTGTTCATTTTATTCTTTTGGTTTCAATAAAAAAGAAAAGGAGAAAGGTAAATATTTACATATACAAAATCCACTCACATAAATAAAGAGAACACTGCCAGTTTGATAAAAAAAAGTACATAGAAAACCATTTTTCGCCTTCCTCCACGAGACTTCTTCAGGCGAAAGATCATTTATTCTATAGACATGTTTTTTTATATGGATAAGTGTGTTTGACAAATTAAAATATACTGTGACTGCTGTATAATAGCTAACGTTGAAGTTCTAAAACATGCCGATGTAAAATAAAAATAAACAAATTTCGTATTGTATACGAGTTATGTACAGAAGAGAGTTTCCTGTGAAATTTCAATTTTGGCACATAGAACATTTGATATTTCAACTAACCTAAGTACCGGTGTGCGGAAAGTATTTTTTTTTCTCTCGGAACAACGTGAGAAATTCTCCCGAAAATCGAGAAGCCCTCGGGACAGAAAACTGATGGGATTTCCTTATTTGCGAGATTTTTCGAAATCTAGACATCAGTACCGGACGTTTTTCTCGCGATTTTCATCCAGGAAATTTTTTCACACCCCTATTCCTAAGTGTAAATACGAGAAACTCAATTAAGAGAGAAAGAAGATTTAAGTTAGTGAAATTTAGGAAGAAAGAAAATATTTTTAAAATTTCGATTTTAAATTTAACGATTTTAATCAGTAGGCTAGGTTAGTTAGATTTAAATTAGTTTCAAATTAGCGCAACAAACCTTCGTGCTGAATTTGTCTGAGTGTTTCTCTTTCAAGATACCAACAGTTTCATTAGGTCAATTTATTTTAAAAAACTAAAAAGAATATGACGCACGTGTATTAAAAGAGGAGACATGCGTTTCTACTGCACTAAGCCAATTCCAGGTACAATTCGTTAAAGAACGAGACTGACTGAACGTTCGGTCACTTGAATACAGTAAATTATTTTCCTGATACTGAACTGACATACAAGGATACATACGTCACAACTCGCGATTCTTTAAATTAGCCTATTTTAATAATATTTTCATTGTAATTCATTACATTATGTTTCGTGGTTACTATAAGCTTCATGACCATGGGGTACGTAATCATAAAGCTTCGAAATGTACTGAATAAACGAGGATAATGCAAAATAAATCTAGTTATACAAAAGCAAGTGACGCTGAAATAGGCTGACCTTGTGATGAAACTGATTTTGGGTCTGGAAGGCGATCATGTCTTGCAAGATGAGATGCTTCAAAAGATCGCTTGCAATTACATGGACATTAAAAAGAACTCTGCACGACGCAACATATTTCATGGTTATGAAGATTTAATACGATCTGATCATGAAGGAAACTTAAAATCAATTACGATAGAGCAAAATGTTTCAAGAAAACGACATAAATCACAAAACATACTGTCAAAACACGTAAGACTGAAGCAGCAAAATAGATTAACTACAGTCAAAAGTTAACAAGTGGCGATTTTCCATGGATTTTTTTTTTTAATTGAGAAAAGGAAAGAAAACAATTTTAATAAAGGAAGCATCACGTAAAGTACACTTGACGTGCGCGCACACACACATACACGATTGATGTGCAAAATAAAAAAAAAAGTGCATTGTCATCTCTACTGCAGAGTTTTTCCCATCCACGTTGTCACCTCATATGTCATTGCTTCTGAGAAATCACTGCAGAAACAGCGTGTAGTAAGCACGACTTCTGAACACGTTACCACGAAGTTGACCCTCCAAAGAAAGTTTTTTTCTTTACATGAAACAAATCTTCCTTTCACACTGATATATCAACGTTACTTTTTACAATGCTTTTTCCATAGTAGCAAACCTCCTTCAATTCAACTAAATATTTTTTTTTCCCCACGACGAGAGGAAACTCGACGCATCGTATTATCTGGGTTACGTTTTGCAACATCTGATGCATTCTATTTTTAAGAGAAAATGTCAAGAGATATGAATTGTAAGTCATACTTAAAAGATATATGTGTGCATGTGAAAGCCACCAACACAATGGTAGGTAATATAAATAAAACCACTCGTAATATAATGTAGGCTATCTATATCCGAAATGAGTTTCTCTGAATGCGATTTCACATTTATGTACTGTAACAGCCATGTTGACAACCTGTAGACATCATACAAAATGTGATTACTGAACACTAAACACTAATATACAAACAAGATAAGATTCCGAAAATCACTGCGTATTGGAGAAACTGTGTGGTTTTAAAATAGTTTCGAATTTAAAAGAATGTTAAGGTAGCTCGAAAGCTTATACTAATTTCGTTTTCGCTTTAGTTATTACTAATATGTTTTGTTTTGCTTTCTGTTACAGTAATGTTTTGTGTTTGTTTGTTTATGTTTTATGTTACTATAACGTTTGCCCAAATAACTACTGATACTTGTAACCGCATTATTTATACCGGTTTCTGTCACGAAATAAACTAAAATAAAATCAAGACCAAATGGTTTTAATTAAGATTACAATATTCATTCCTTTCGTGTCAATTTAGAGTATTTGCAATTTATTACTGGATTCTTTTTTTTTTATCTTGTAATATTCACTAATTATTTAATAACCTCTTTACATGGATACGATTTATTTTAAAGAGTAAATTTTTGTAGCAATCCCTCGATCAAAGGAATAACCATTTAATAAATTAGGGAAATATTTCACAAGTCAGCGAGAAAATTACAGTATTTACTCGTGTATCTTTTCCCTCTTTATTAATTAATTTTACCACTTGAAAATCGGAGAGTTGAAAATTACACAAGCTGTAATTACACTTCTGAGGGGATGAGGAGCTTCAGAAAAAACAGGGAATATACTAACATTATTGTCTTCCAATAGATGTCATATACAGTATATTGTATGAAAATTATAACTTTTAAGTCCTAAAAAAATTCGTGACTTGGTTTAACTCCAGTGTTTTGCCGCATGTTTGACGCCGTCCATCCCTGAATACTCACACTTCTAATTTAAACTTCTTGTAAAACTATGGTTAATCTCGTATATCATGTCTCCGAAAAAAATAGAAATTACAGTAATTCACTTAAAGGCCTGAAAACTAACTTTAAATCTGCCTTAAGTTACCGATCGTGAAAACAAGATACGATCAGTGGTGGACCCAGAGCCAAGTTGCAAAAGTTTGTTTAAACGAATGTGATTGGCAGCAGTGAAGACAAAATACGATGGTACCGAGGAGAGTTAAACACTGGTCAGCTCGTTGGCAGGTCGATGCCTTCCCTATTAACCCACAACGGTTGTTCGCTGAAGTTAAGTGAAGTTCCGCTCATGAGAAAATTTTTTAGAATTAAAATTTTGAACATTACTGTACTATACTGCTTACTGTACGTTTGTTAAGAATAACCAATATCGCATTAAAGCGTATGTTACGTCAATAATCAGGGTAAAAATACGTTCTAAAACTCAGAATCGGCTTTGTTTACTAAGATTCACTGTTTGTTTTATTAAACAAATAAAATTTGTTCCAAACACATGTTACTAACTCGTTTGTGCCAAGCACATGAAGTATTCAAAAACAAGAAATATCTTAACCACAACAAAATAGTCCAGAATTACTAACTGATGTCCTAAATTCTGTAACTGACAAGCTATAATATTCCGTTTTGTAATATTAATGTAGCTATTCAAGTTTCAAGCATGGCTTTTACATAATTACAACAAAACACTGCAGTGATAATTTTACTCCGTTAATTTCAACACAATATCTATGTTCGCCACTTTTAACACTGCTTCTATTTATTCTTATGTACTGTCACTGTTTAAACCAAAGCACTCTCAGTGCTGACTGCGTCACTCACGCCAGGATGTTTCCTTAAAAAAAAAAAAAAAAGTTATTTTAATGAGATCTGAGGGAGGGCGATCTGGCTCTGCGCCTGGATACGATGCCGTTACTTTCTACCTGCTTTACTAACAGAGTGGAAGCACTCCCCACAGATAATGAAAAGTATATCCACAGAAACAATTAATTAAAATCTTTATCCAGTTTCATATATAAACACTGAAAACCACATTGAACTGACTTACTTGCAACAGTAACAACATTTCTGTCCTAAAAGCAGTGAATTAGGACTGGAATTTAATTGTATTTATGGCCTTTAGGCATCTTAGGCTCAGGTCGGGATAGGGTACGGGAAAGGATTTGGGAAAGTGTCGGCCAGGGCTTACGTTGAAGGTGTCATCCCGGCATTTGCCTGCTGTGACTGAAGTCTAAGAATGCTCTCCTAAAAGTAGTGTGTTTTTAAAAAAAACAAAACAAATATGAACATAAAGTTTTTGTTATGTGTATTTTGATTTCTATAGGATAAAAGAATCGATGATACAAGAAAAAGAAACTTATGAACGTAATCTTTATTTTACAATTATGAAAATCGATAATATGGACGGAGTGGTTGCGTTATCACTGCAGCTGTTATCACATAATTAACTTGCTGTGATAACTGCAATGGTAGGTGAGTGTTGGTTAAATTCAAATGTCGCATCTCCACACTCATTTAACGTGAGTAGAAGTAACTCTATAACAGTTACAGAAATCAAGTATAGAAGTCCTGGAATTCAAGATAACGTCTTCTCATTTGACTACCATAACTGAAAGACGAAATCAGTAAAAACATCACTCAGGATGGCCGGATTCAATTTCCGATCCCAGGACTGTCCAATTTACAGATGAACTATTAAATAATATCCGTTGATAACTGAAAAATATGTACATTTTAGCAACAAAATTTAATCTGTTTTGTATTTTAATTTTTGAAATTGGATGAAACATTTATAACGTGACGGCCGATAGTACGTTCGATATGGATTTCAAATCATACAACTAAACTTGCATCACCAGTATCATACCAGTCTTGTATAATATCGGTGAAGTTCACAAATAAAGACCGTTTGCTGAGATAAAATTTCAAAATCAAAATATTAATTTAATTAAAGCATTAAGTGGTTACAGAAGAGAATAAGGTACATTTTAAACACATATTGTGCCTCCGAAAACATTCACAAACATATCTCTTCCTTCCCTTCTACACAAATCTTAAGTTTCACATCCTGATTCACAGAAGAAAGGAATTGCGCAGGTCGAAAGGTTACTATCTACCACTAAAGTATACACAATGATATGCATAAAGCACCATTACAAATCTAGGCCAGCTACTTTCCACATATAAAGAGAAATACGCACCCACTTCAGTAACAAAGAAACAGTTCATCACAATTTTTTTACAAGATTCATTAAGCTTTATTATGCAGGAAAAACAATTACATCTTCAATTAAGTTCAAAAGTTTCACTATTACTTTCTAGTGCATCAAGTGCAGTACATTAGTATTAGAGAATGAAAAGCTCAGAACTGTTACAAAACTGTTGACTTCCATGCATATTGTAAGCGTATATTCTCTCTTTAATAAACCTTCATTACTTTAAGATCCCTTGACAGAATAGCGGCAGCCACTGCAAGTTAATTGTTAATTTTTAATTGTTTTAGGTCCGTATCAAAGAACCCTATCAATCAGTACATATGTACTATTGTACGATATTTCACGCTGCACATTCCTACACACAGAAAGATAGCGTGCATGTAAGCGTTTGAATTTGGCCTCACAAAATATTGAAAATAAAGGATTGTTGCTAATATATATTTTTTTAATAGCATGGATTTAGTTTGCAACACTGCACTTCATTTTGAAAAGCAAGTTATCATCAATCAATGTGTCTGAAGCATAAAGCGTTTAATCAGTATGTTTTACCTGTGATTATGTATGGCTGTGAGACGTGAACATGGAATGTGAAAAGGTCTCAAATATTGTTACATAAAAAGGTGATGGAGTGATGCATGCTTGGAATAACTTGGAAGGACGCGAACAAATGAATTCGATCTCAAACAAAGGTAGAATATGTGATTAAAACTTCGAAGAAGGTGAAGTTGAAATAATCGATGGCGTAGCTAGACGAACAGACGGAAGGAATGACAAACGTTCTACATAGGATTTCGAGAGAAAAGAAAACGACTAAATGCAAGATGGATAGATGAAATCAAGCGTTTTTCGTGAGTTACTTGGATGAGGCACGACATTTAAATAAAAAATGTGGAAAAGCCTTAATCCAGCAGTTGACAAAAATGACTGAAAACGATGTCAAAATGCAACCAAATGTCTGAAGTTTCGAAAATTCATGTTTAGTCAGAGCGTTCATATGTTTTTCGTATATTAAACACAGTTCTATCAAACAGAAATTTTAAGCCACTCCTTAAAATTCAATTTAGTAGGTTTTTTTTGACCTTGCATACGACCTTTAGGCAAACACTCTTTCCTTCAAATGTCAGTGGAAAGACATACATTGTACACCCCACGACGTACATTAAAACAGAAGAGTAAAGTGTGACATCATTTCTCGTGTCTTATACACAATTTCGACTTTATTTATAGATTTAAGCATGTGTGGTTCAGGTAGCGATAGAGTAGGGAAAAGGTTGCGGGAACAGGTCGGCTAGGACCTTAGCTGAAAGTGCCATCCCGGCATTTGCCTAGAGTGGCTGATGAATATCTCTTGAAAAATGTCAGTCAGAATCGGCTGCTCGATTCGAAATATTGTACACAATTTTTTATCTAGAGCTTATCTAGTTTATCTAGTTTAAAAGTTTTTCAGGGTTAAAAGAAATAATTTAACCTAGAAATGTATTCAACATAAAGGGTGTCCAATTTGAGAGCTTTTGATCGTAAATATGGAGCCAAGAGGGAAGAGAGTATTGCTTATATCTTTATGTCAGTGTTTAGCCACAGTTTTCAACTCATGAGATGCAAGCAGGGCTGTGCAGTTTTTTTTTTTCAATTTTGATATCAAACACCGATGTCGCTGGCCAATTGGAGGAGTCAATATCGACCTTACCTATAGTTAGTATAGAAAAATCGTTGGAAATCTCGTTTACATCGTAAAATTGTAACTGGAAATTGAATATTCCTCATACCGAAAACTAATCAGAAAACTATTACCGTTCCGTATAGATATTCGATATGCCTATGTTTTCGATATCAGTATTTGATAATATCCACTGATCGTCGATATATATATATATATATATATATATATATATATAAAAGTACAGTCCTATGTGTAAAACAGAAATTATGGGTGAGAAGTTCCACGTTTGATCGCACTTTTGCACGTTTTAGGCAAACAGATTATAGTTATATATATTAGGGGATCTACGTTTAAATGAGATATATGAGGATAAATTACTGTCTTCATGAACAAATGTTAGCTTTCTAATATTGTAATTTAGGTAAACAAAAAGCAAAAGTATACGATCCTTACAAAACCAATTCTTGGAATCACTAACCTCAAGATACATAAAAAAGAAGTCTACAAGAAGAGTGCGCAAAGACAACAGAGTGCGCTTTATGATTTTCGTTGGACCGGATATTTCATTGTTTAAAAGTCATATCAATCCAGTAAATATGACCTTGAGCACAATCGTCTTCAGCTGCACGAATGTCTTTCTCTACCTTGACAAAACGACAAAAAAGGGAAAGACAAATGGCAGGAAACAACTGACTGACAATGCGTAGCACAAAATGCTTTTAGCTGTAATACTTCATAACGGCAGTACCATTAAGAGAAAAAAGTTTAACAGACAAGACGAAATATAAAGACGTTCTGAAAAAGAAATTTTAAATAAATAAATAATAATAATAATAAAAAAGATGTCGTTTTGATAACATGAAATCACACGACAATATTATGTTATTTCCAAATCTTGTCTTTGTGTCATCAACATTGACTTAGTTTTAACAAGAGCTTATGTCGAATTTGAAATATCTGGTATGATCAAGCGCTTTGTATTTGTTTTCCTTTCCTAATCTGGATTTTGAGAAAGTGTGCTTATTCTTGGCCTATAATTAGCCTATGTTTAAAACACGTTATACATTTTTCATTCAATAGACGGGACGCTTTGCCTGGCATGTAGAGTTTGGGTTTCAAACTAAGCGGTCCTTTTAGAATGAGCAGCATTGTGGCTCAGCGGGAACTTGCTCGTTTGGCAATCAAGATTAAAATTTTACTTGCTTTCAATCAGTTCTGCCTGGTGAAATGTGAAAATGGTACATTATTAATGGCCAGGTTGAACTAGGCAGCTCCAGTTTCCACTCCTCCTTGTATTTAATTGTCTCGTACTTCTGCTAACTCAATACTTTCCTTACACCTGCCAATATTTGAAGTCCCCTTCTTCTCTTCTTCCACTTTCTCCTTCAATCTTGTTCTCCAACTCTGTTCTGGAAATAAACCTTTCTTCGAGTACGGACGACCCAACTTGTTATTCTTTATCGCTTTAATTCCTACAAGGCTCTTCTTCATTTCTATTCTTCTCCATTTTCCTCATTGTTCATGCCACTCGGTTATTTGATCTCCATTCCTCTCCACAGTTACATTTCCAAACTTTCCAAGAATTATTTTATTTTCTTGATTACGGTCCATTCGCTGGGCAGTACGAGACCACAATCCCTTCAGAAACAGTTACGTTAGAACAACATTTTCTCAGACTTCTTGGAATCGTTCTTTGTTGTAATCAATTCGTTCAGCTTCTTGATGCTTCTTTTATAGTGGTAGTTCTGCTTCTTCCACATATACCTTGAAATTACTACCCGTAGCCTGAATTAGGGATGGCTAAAAGGTCCGGACATCAGATATTCCGATGACTCGTATACATAAGTCGGTTAATCAGGATAAAGGATAAAATCTGGATATTATCCGCGATCCGGATAAAAAGTCAACCGATATTTTTCTCTATTTCCAGAATAGAGGTCCACGTTCCAAAAATACCACGTTAAGCTGCACATTTGCAAAAAAATTTGAAACCCCAGCTAAGGTGAAAATCTACAGAAAAAAAAACACCTGTAAAACTAAGAAGTGGTCGCATAAAAATGCCTTTGTGCACAAACCAATTTGATCCCATTTTTTTTTAAACTTCTTGTTTAATTCATAATTTTGAATTTTTCCAGGGTTTCCCTCAGTTTCATCAGAATACTGGAACGATATTTATACTAAGACACTGGCAACTTCTTACAATCCCTAACGCAAAAGAGTGTCCGCCGAAACACGTCATCTCTCCAACCTCTCACAGAAGTTTTCACGAATTTGAAAATAAATTTTTCCCTCATTTGGTTTAAAAAATACATCGTTATTATTTTCTACCGGGACATATAGTCATTCGAAATATGTCCCGAAATTTCGGGTACCCGCACGGCACACCCCTACTGATTATTAGCGAGCACATTTATAACATAAGCCGGTAGAAAAGCTTCAACCCCAATATAACTAAAAAATATGGCTGTACTTGTATAGTCTAATGCCCCCCGCCCCCACCAAAAAAAGCCAACAAAAATATCGTTATCAAAATCACAAACTAGACACGTGTTTAAAATAACTTACGCAATGAAAAATACAGACCAAAAGGAAAATAGGGGTCATAACAACCAGAGCACTCGTAATGATGGCATTAAGTTCTGTGCAAACAACACCAATTCGTATTGAGATCGAGGGTTCTGACTGACAGCTGGACATGTACGTCCGTTATATCTCCCTCGCAACACAGATATTCTCCCTCATCCTCCCACTGCTTTTTACCCATTAGCCGGAAATAAGTTTTAAAAAAATATATACACAAACGGTATTGGCATGCAATCGCGAACTTAATATGTTAGAAAGTAGGTAACAGCCACCGTCTCGAAAATTATAACAAACTGCCTGAATCTTCAATTTAATAGCTTACGACCCTTACGAGAATTAGTATCACGCTGCTCAAATAAACTTAATTACTCAATTTTGCCGAGTTTCTTCGTAAATACGAAATAACTCACCATAATATTAAGAAATATTTCCGGAACAATTAACCTTGTGGTCGGCCATACCAGAGAGAAAGAAATTCCTTTCTCTCTGGCCATACTGACAAACTCTTCCAGATATTTACCCTCAGTCATAACAGACTTCATACCGGGAACGTACCTTCAACCTAGGCCCTTGTCGACTTACTTCTCATGTCGTTTTCCCTACCATATCTCAGACTCAGTCAAAGATGACAAATAATAAATACAATTAAATTCAATTCGGAACAACAAAATTGCACAAATCCAAGAAATTGACAAAAATTCTCCACTAATACTGGTATTTCAACGCAAGTCTCGATTACAGAGCAGAATGATTTAGTGGAAGTGTAGTCGAAAGTTTCTCGGATGGAATCCCAGGGTTAAAAATAGTTAAAGAGTTAAATATAAAGAGTTAAAAATAGTTGGAACTACGAAGGAACACACCTTAGCATAATGATTTACATTTGTTAAACGGTTATTAACCGTCCTGGTGTATTAATTTTTAGACTATACGAAAGAACTTCTATTCTAACGAGGGAACGGGGTAGCTGATATCTAAGAGAAGGCCACTCTAAAATCTAGTTACCATGCCAAAGTATTCGGGTAATTTAATTTTCAGCTAATACCTATTGAATGCGACATCAACACACTAAGAAACATCAGTTCGAATGGCCAGCATAAGCAGATCTGATTCCAATTCAGCTACTTTTGCCACTACACTAAGGGTATATATATTACTTTTATTGTATGAACGAATTTGTTTAGAACAGAAAATGTGCGACGTGAAATTTGAAGTTTGTAGTAAGACTAGGCAATGGTAAAATCCAAAACTTCCAGCATCCAAGCAATGAACGTAATATTTTACTTGTAAATTGTTTGAAAACTATATTTTAATGATTATAACATTTGCAACTTTTTCCCATAAGGAACATACTTTATCTTTGTAATACTACTACCCTTTTATGTTTTCTTTCTTTCTTTCTATCACCAATACAGGAAATGTTGGTTATTCTTCTGCGCACTATAACTAACTTTGATATGCATACTTTTAGAGTCGTATTAACTGCTTTTATATTTGCATTTGGTTGGTTGATTTAATATGTCGCTTTAATGTAGTATAAGATTCTTCCTGTGAAACTCTGAAAGTTCTCTGAGTTTAATGTAATCTATACTACTCACACGCAAATCAATGCTTTTTCCGGAGGGGAAGAAATGAATACGAAAGTAATCTTCCGTTTGCATTCGTATACAGCACATAACAAAATGCAACTAATATTTATTCACCATCCGCTTAGATAAATGCGAGATAATATTAAGATAAATTATACGCAGTGTTATAAGAATATTATTATTTTATGTATCATTAAAAATCCACTACTACCTTCCCTTGCATATGTTTTAATTGTAATTAACGTCGTAAACAAACCTGTGAGCTCAAGGACGGAATCTAAGTTTCTATAAAGTGGGTTGACAACAACTCCGTTCAGTGGACAGCCTACGTATTCAAACCCCGGAAAACGCGCAAGGAAAGGTAGTGCGCTCACCACTTAGTCAACCGAGGGCACCCTCTGTTGCACATTCCAACGATTACAGGGTCAAATGTTCATCTCTTTTTGATATTAATCCATATAGACTTCCTCTAGTTATTCTCCTGTTTTTTTTATGGATCTCTTGATTTTATGCTAGATTTCGTCATGTACAACTTCCTGAACTTTGATTCTCGTTTCCTTAAACCAGGAAACATTCAATATTATCTACAAATCCAGGAGAATATTAGAAAATTTCATGACGATAGAATCCAAATCAACTTATAGACTGCCACACAGTTTTCGTTCAATTGAGAGTGGTTTTCTGGCTTTCGTTACGAACATATATGGATATTGCCAGGCCATTGTTGCCCTTTTCAGAGGAAAGTACCGACTACCGAGACATATCTAAAAAGGATGTAACAGAATTCGACCGACAAAACTGTAGGAATGATAGTCCATAAAATAATAATTAGGCCTACAATTACGGAGCTACGAGCTGAGACAATTAACTTTAGAGTTTCACATCTCCAATAACATTAACAGTCGAACTGATGCGGCAAGACTTTACACTGGCTCTGTCTGAAACTGCATATTCCAAAATTGTTCAATGGGAGCGCAAGGAACTCCTAAAGGGGATTTATCTGAAGTAAAGCTGGCCTACATAGGTCGAAAAAAAGCACGTACTTTTTTAAAAAAAATCGTTCGGAATCTGTTCGAGATACCACAAATAAACTGCTCTAAATTTTGAAAAAAAGCATCCGACGTTTTCGATATGGGAGTTGTTTTCTTATAACTTTAGGGCGATGAATACGAACGTGATATCGGTTTTTCCACATCACGTTAGATTTTACCGCAATTGAGAATTCTATTTTTGGCCTATACCTATCAACTGTATTATATAATACGGACAAGTTAATAGGCTCTCTTCTATGTACAATGTTACAAAGTCTCACCAATCATGATAAATTACAGTGCAAAATTATAAAAATAACATGATATATTCAGATGTGCACACGAAGTTATCATAAACCTCCTATTTAGGAAGAAATCTTCGTTTAGCCATTTCGTCCCTCTATTTTAGTGGATCCCTCTATTTTCAGCAATTAATAGCAAGCGGCCATCGTGGAAATCATCCAACTGCTTTCATACTTCTTTTGGATAATTTTAAGTTTTGGTGAAAGTGTGAATACGAATTTTCACAATTCTATCAAAAAGTACACTTCTTGTACACTTTAAATGAGTCTACTTTCATTTGTCACATTTCTCGTTTTATATTGAAGAATTTTGATGCAAATATGATTGTATCGGAGTTTATAAGGATACACTGCGAACCAACTGTACAAGTGCGCAAATGTGATCAAAAGTTCACTTACTTAGAAGTTAGAATACAAAAAGAGCACTTGTTATAGCACAATGGCTACGATTTCTGAGAAGAAAAAAAACTGACGTGTAGAACCAAACTGATCATATTTTTTTTAATCAGCGTAAAAATTCAGTTTAGATACATCTATTTGTTTCCAAACATCAAAATCCATGCAGAACAGTGTAGCCGTTGCAAATTCATGCTAATTTCGATCCATCCTTTACTTCACAGAATATTTGGAAATAGCATATTTCCTTTGGGAATACCTTGCGCATTAATTGCACAATCCTGGAATATGCATTTTTGAAGAGAGGCGATGGATAGATTAGAGAGGTTCTTGCTGAAGTCCAGTACTTCGATTCTCAAAAGATTAATGATTTTAGGATAACTGGTGCGAGCAGGATATGAATCTACGTCTCCGGCACAGTGCCGATCCAGTCGTTAGTCTCTGGACCACAGGGGTGATTTAAATTGGGAAGAATATTCCTTGGCAGTGGTAATGGTGGAACTGAACAATTAATGTGGACCGAAAACTGTGATCTTTCAAAGCAAAAGAGCAATTATTTTGATGGTGGTCTCAAAGGTAAAAACTTACTTTCGAAACCGATCACTGGAGAGAAACTGAACGCATGCGTGCAACAGATTCCTTGTTTTCGGACGCAGGAAATGATTCATCTAAAGCGTTTGAAGGAAGGGGTGGTGGTGATAACCCTAACGAGCGAGCAGGTGTGGCACAGGAAGTGTACCTTTTGTATACCCTCTTAGGGGAGGGGAGGGGAGAAAAAAACAAGCGACATAAAAAAAATCAAAGCAAAAAATCGATGTTCTTTTTCACCCTCACAATCTCATCTCGTTCTCCCTTCTCATCTCATTTCGGGAACGAGAAAGTGACAACGCCCTTTGTTTAAGAATTGTTTTTGCGCCCCGTTTTATAATCAGAAAACTAGAAAAAGAATTTGAAAAAAAAAATGTTAAATAACTTTAGAATAGCGGAAAATACTTAAAACAACAGCAATTATTGTTCTTACTACTACTACTCTTCGCAAGTACGTTAATATAAACAGTGATTTAAATTTTTATGCTCAACTGTAAGATTTTTCATATCAATCCTTTGGTTAACAAATAATTGTTGATTATGGGCATGAACGTTTATAAGAACAATAAACAATATAATACACTCAATGTCATATACCAGGATTATTCCCTCTTATGTATTTGCAATAGTACTGGTGAACGTGCAGAAAAAATACGATAAGCTGAAACTTAAGAGGAAGAATTAAACAGAAATATGACAACAATTAAGAATGAAATCAGAGAAAAAACAAACTAGTTTTTTTTTTTTTTTAACTTGGGGGCATATGTAACAAACAGAAACGAGATCACGCTTAGTATCCCGCCACACATGCTTCTATCAGTCCAGAAGTTCCTAACTTCACTTAATAACCAAAAAGTTGAAACTGAAAATATATAGAACGGTTATTCTGCCCGTAATGCCTTATGGCTGTGAAAGTTGGAGTGCGACCCTAGCAGATAAACATAAGGTGCGACTGCTTGAAAATAAGATATGGCCCTAACCGCTATAAGATGACCGGAAAATGGAGGAGACTGTATAATGAAGAATCAGACAGACTGTATGATTCATTCGATATAATAATAATAATGATGATGAAATCACGACGGCTAAGGTGACCAGGCCACGTTGTTTGCATAGAAGAAAAGCTCTGCATGGCATTAGGCCTGTATACAATTGTTTATAAAACCGGAGGAAAAGAGGCCATTGGCAAGACCAACATGTCGTTGGAAGGACAGTATTAGAAGGGAACTTTGAGAAATATGTTTGTTATTGCGGCGTTGATCTTGCGTTTTCCGTGAGCCTTAGGGTATGTTATAGTTGTGTAGCCAAAATACCTGCACCTTTCTCAAAGTCTAACTGAAAGATGGAACAATTATTAATATACAGGGTGCTCGGTGACGCCACCGACTTCGAATTGGCAATGGAAAGGTCGCGAGTTTAAGCTCTGCTACCACAATTCTGAGAGTTTCCTGGTTTCACCACGTGAATGTCACGGTTGTACTTCAACTAAGGTTCTCGCTGCTACCTTCCCTATACTTGATCCGGAATAGTGACCGTAGAGAGACATCACACCATTCACCAGACGTTACACTTAGGCCAAAAGCTGCCAGTTCGGCCCATAGAATATAGGGCCTAAATAACAATTTGACAGCCAAAATTCCTGAGAATATTTCTATAGATAAAAAGAAAGTATTTTCGAAACATTGATTAAAAAAAACGCTTCATTTGCAACGTATATAGGTAGAAGAGGAAAAAAGATGTCCCCGCTCGGCACGATAGGCAATTAATTAGCGTTGAAGTAAGAATTTTCGGATTTTATGATCGGATATATATACTAAAAGTTTTCCAGACCTTTTGTCCGGCCTGGTTGATAGATTATTATTATTATTTGCCAAACCGCCCGATCGTTATGCAACCCACTACACATCCAACTTCCTCCTAACATCTAAACCCTAAACACTAAAGTATACCTTCGGGGATTCTTTTTAAAAAACTAACTTATGGTAAAATTAGTAAGAACAGGTGGGGGAAATGTTCAACGCTTAAACTAAATTCTAGCTAATAGGATCTATGTGTTTAAAATAATGCAAATCTTCAAGTGTCATTTGAATTACGAGTCAAATTTTGCTTCGTTTTCGAGATACAGAGTCCAATTTCTAATTCGAAATCTTTGCCCGAAAAGGCAAAAATATTAACACTTCTCCATAAATGATAAACTAAGCATTAAAGAAAAGCATGTGGTTGCAATGCGATACTGCCAACTTCGTATGTATATAAAAAAAATATTTTCTAAATTGGTAGTACTTGAGTTTTTTGAATGCTTGGTAGCCCTAGGAATGACAAAACACCATTATGTCTGGCTCAGAATACAAACTTAGGTATTATGAGTGGTGAAATATTTAAATTTTTTGATCACGTCGCCTCTTAAATACTATCTACACTTTGCAATATCGCATTCTGCGCTTCACACATCGTATTTACATCACTAAATTGGAAAAACGAAATATATACAATAAACCGACGTAGTGCCATTTGAAAATGACACTTTCTACAGAGTTGACAAACTTTGTCAAACAATGACATCACATTTTACTTTCAAATATCAACCCCATTCAACTTCCAACCAGAGCTGAAACGGGTCAACGGATTACTTTTTTGGTCCGGGTAACCGGATCTATGCTTCGAACTCGGTATGACCCGATTTTGACCCGGAGGGCGAAGCAGAGATTTTGTTCTTTCCTTATTATACACTGTTGCGTTTGAACAGTTTTTCTACCTGCGGTGACCGGGAGTAGGGGTCGGGTGGGCCCAGCCCGAAAAAAAAAACTTAAAAAACCAGTGGAGTTTTCCATTAATTTTTCTAAATGATTCCTGAAATGGGGGCACGTCACATAAATGAATAATAATGAAAACCATTGCATTTTAGATTGTTAGAATGCAATCACAACTGTCATTCCAACTCTAGAATAATATTGCTATTTAAAATCTTTGTGATATTGAAATAATACAAAGAAGTATTCGAGTTCAGTCAGTACATCAATACAAACTATAAAATATTAAATTACATTTTTCTATCTGTTGATTTCGTAACCGACTAGAACGAATTAGCTCTTCCAACTAGATTGATTTTCAAGGGTACGGGACACTTGCACGAAAACCTGCCCCAGCCAGACCCAAAGACCTTGAATGGATCACAATTTGGCTTGTGACACTTGCACAGATCATTTAGCCCTCTTGATTGCGAACTATCATGACTTTCTTCTTTCGCAATTTTGTTCGTTTTAAGGAGGTTCTAAAGCGGTTGACTTTTCCAAGTGCCAACAGAGAGCAGCAGCATCTGCTAAACTTTCCCATGTATTTTTTCCACAAATTTTAAACGAAAGTAGATCTTACATTTCAACATAAAGGGCTCAAACATTCAAAGAAGAAACATTAGAACCCTTTAAACGGCTTCATCGAGACGATTCTTAATTCTGTCTTATTCATTGTTGAAACAGTTTCATTGTTAAAGGATTAATTACGCCATGAATTAATTAAGCAAATTAAGGGCAATGTAAAGATGTACGACAAGAGATGGGAGCACTATCTCTCTATATGTCTAATGTATTTTTATCGTTGCACGAAATTTCAATGCTGCTCCTACAAATTCAAGCCTAGAGAGTTCAAACTTTTAGGGAAGAAAGTTCATAACCAATTCAGTCCGATTGTTAAAATCGTTTCATTGTTGTTATGGATACAACAATGAAGCATTTTCAATAATGAACAAGAAAGAAAATAAAAAATCGGCACGGATAGAACTCTTGAATTGGTTATGAACTTTCTTCCCTAAAAGTTTGAACTCTCTAGGCTTGAATTTGTAGGAGCAGCATTGAAATTTCGTGCAACGATAAAAATACATTAGACATATAGGGAGATAGTGCTCCCATCTCTTGTCGCACATCTTGGTTGGCTTTTCATTGCCCTTAAACCATGAAGAAAAATCGAAAATCTCTAAAACATAACGAACTACGTAGTCCTAAAATTCTGCACTATCTCCTCTCAGAACAAGATCACAAAATTTGAAATTGATGCACGTAACGGGTGATGATAAAGTAAAATGGCTGAGCCCGCAGGGCTTCCAGGCGGGACATCTGGCCATATTCGCACACTTTCGTGCTTGGAAGAATTATAAAATTATGAGTAGTGCACAGAATGGCAGCCCCCCATTCTATTGGCAGCCTCTCATTGGCCGCCAGGTTACCAACCAGCGGCCGACAGTCGCTCATCCTTGGAAAACTAAATTTTTAATTATTTGGTGGCGATTCCTCATCCCCCGTTTACAGACAGCAGGGATTCAGCCGATATTGTGAACAGAGTTGAGCTTACCGTTGTATGCCTAAAAAATTGACTTCGTATGTTTAGGCACTAGAAATCGTATTTTAGGCGCCTAAATGCTCAACAAAAGCTTTTAAAAGGCACTAAAATTCCCCAAATGTGAGTTCGTATTAAGCTCAAACAAAGAACTTTAAATTATTTTTTATAATCTAGTTAATGTTTATTATTATTATTATTATTATTATTTCTCTTTCTATTCGACCATATTCACGCCCATTCAAGTTATTATTTTCTCAAAACTAGATTTTTTTTTCAACATTGATACTTTGAAACCTGATACTTTTAGGGAATAAAAATAGTATTTACATTGTTTCTAACCCATAAGTAGGCCTACTGAAGCAAAGTTGTAACATGATACTATTCACAATACAAATTATATTTTAATTCTTGTTCTAACATTAAAAAAAATGGATTCTTGTTCTGCCATTTATTTTTTTCATGATCCGTGTACATCTCGTCCTCACTTTTCTATACGTCTATAAAATAGCCATTTTCCTAAAACGGGGCGGAATTAAAGCCATACGCATACGCTTCTACCTCTAGCTTTCGTGCAAGTGTCACTAAATTCGCCTTCGTGCAATTCACAACCTCGATTTTCAATTTTGATGCTCTTCAGTTTCAATCTTACCTATTTGTCATACCAAACTGCGTTCAAAACTACCAGCCACTATAAATATTACCAATAATAATGTACAATTTCAAATATATACCATATTGATACATACTTTTATCCACAGAAGCACAGAGCTAATCAGGAAATCACAACAGAATAAAGGATTTTAAAAAAGAAAAGAAAAAAATTATACTACGGTTACCCGATCTGTTGTGGTTTGGTGGTTGGTGTGTCGGATGGCTAAGTAACACTGGGAAGGTTGAGCGGCAAATCAGACCCTGCTCGGGCCGCGGTGGCTTTGATGGAGCGCTACTCTCTGGTGCGTGGGGTCCTGGGTTCGATGCCGGCTTGAGCCATGTGGGCTTTGTGGTGGGCAAACACCGTGTGCGTGAGTTTTCCCTTCTGTCACTTTCTTCATTCCACCAATTCTCCCATTACCATCCATTCAGCCTGAGCCAGCCAAAGTTGCCTAAAGGCCTTAAAATAAATTTTAAGGAAAATTAGACCCTGCTCAGGCGGATCAGTGAGACTATCTTGAATGGGGTTCTCCGTCATTTTCCTCAGCCTCACCTATGAATGGCGGAATGCCACGCCCTACATGTATATATAAACAAATAAAAAAGAAGGATGTTCCGTTTGCGTGTACCTGCAATTATCTTGGGCTCCGAAGTCCGGACCACGCCGCGGCTTCAATACAGTGTACATACCTGAAGTGAGCCCCCCCCTTTTCACAGAACAGAGCAACTCAATCCTACCAATTCCACAGTAGCATTCACATTTTATTTATAAAAGCTGAAAAAAAAAAAACAAGCAAAAGCCCGAAAAAAAAACCTCACCTGGACCCAAGTGAGCTGGATATATTTCAAACGCTACCAGAGTACAAAAAATACGACGCCGAAACTTTCCTAACGACAGTAATAACTTGAAAATAGCCTCATATCCCCGGAAAGAACAAAAATGCCACCGGGGGGTGGGTGGGTGTAAATGCTGCCTCGGAAAGGCTATTCTGAAAGAATGTTGTGTTTGAAGTATTAAATAGGATAAAAGCATTAAAAAAAAAAAGAAGAAGAAAAATGAAACTCTCAAATATGAAGTTCCCATGCATAGCTCACTTCTCAAGGAATCTAATATTATAAAGTGGATTAACTCTAACCATAGAAACAAGACCAGTCACGGTGTTAAGATATTGCCATCGGGTTAATTCGGTAAAGTAAGATCATAAGGTCGTCGAGTTAACTCAGTGTGGTGATTTCAGTCAAGACCAGGTCCCGAGGTATTCTGGTCAAGACCGGGTCAATTGAGTTATTCGGGTCAAGCTTCGAACCGGGTCACCAAAAGTGACCCGGTTTCAGCTCTGCTTCCAACAACACATTGGTGTCATTATAATCTGTTTAGAAATATTGATTTAATTTAGCATTGTAAGAAGCTGATCTTCGGCTGGAAGATAAATCCCCTGGGCCTTGAATGAAGCCGAGTTTGTCCCATAATTAAATTAACTTACTTACTTGTTTGGCTGATGAAAATAGTCCTATAGAATATTTGACACCAATTTAAGCAAAATTCTTTATATATATGCATGTCCACTGCATAATAAAGAGACTGAATAAAATACCTTCACTTTCCTATGTCCACGCTTAACTGCTTGATTCAATGAAACTGTAAATTGTTCTTCAATGTTGGAAGAGGTCTTGGCTTGAAATAAAGCACGGACGCTTTTGAATTGCTTGTTCACGTTTGCGCGTGAGCTAAAGCACTACCATTTATGAAAAATGTATGTATTTTTACAATTAGACCACCCACGTAACTAGTTTGTTAAAGAAAAGAACACCGCTTCTTTACTTAATGGAATGAATCTTAAGATAGTACGATCTTCCAACATAACAAAAGCGCTTCACCACAAAATTATTTTTGTTGCCGCTGCTCTCCTTGGTATTTTTCTCACAAGGAGGAGTCACCATTTTGACATCTCCGATTTCCATGAGAATCTTATTACATCCTTTTCTTTAGTTCACAATGGTTTGTGGTGTCCTCAAATCTTGCAATGCTAATTTAACTCATTTCCCGACGTCATATAATGATGATATTTTGGACAGCGACGTAAGTCGGGTGACAGTACAATATTCCGTTTTTTCTTTCATATATTTCTATATATTTATCTATTATAAAAGATTTTTTTTTTTAATATGGATTTCTTTGTCCTAAAATAAATACTAGCCTGCAACGATGTTGGTTTTTGATTGGTTACAGAATACTTTAGGATTTGGGTCACAAAGCAGCTTGAGAAAAAGTATCCGAACATCGAAATAACTGAAAAAAAAAAAGTAAATAAAGCCTCTTTCCAAAGACATGCTTTTCTTAAACAATTCGTACTAAGAAGTAAAAAATAATTTTGTTTATGCATGACTAAAAAGAAAAGTATGGGGCGCGACAATTGAAGAATTTATAAATATACGAGAGCGCTCCATGCTTTTCTTTTTAGTCATGCATAAACAATTTTTTTTTACTTGTCAGTACGAATTGTTTAAGAAAAGTATATCTTTAAAAAGTTATTTTATTGTTTTTTTTTTATAGATGAAGTAATGTTACATAGTATCCCTCAATCGACGCAATACTCAAGCATTGTGTTCATGTCTGGGGAATGGGTGGAGAGATGGGCTAGAATGGGATAAAATTTACATTTTAAATATTTTTTTTTTCTTTGTAATAAGTGTTTTATTGTATTTTTATATCTCTATGTGCGAGTAAGTATATATATCATGGTTAGGTGGAAGACAAGGCTATCAGTCTTAACTTTGCCTTGTTAAATAAAAGTCTAAATAAATAAAATAAAAGCATTTAGGTAGAAAGGGGGGGGGGGAGCTGGAAAAAAATATTATAAACGCAACAGTGTTAAATATTATTACCAAAATATTCAATCTGTAAACAACAAATTATTTGATTGTGCAATTCATTTACCAGAGTTTCCACTCTACGACTGTGTTGTTTTCAGCGAGACTTGGTTAAATGAAAATATATCTAGTGCAGAAATACCTCTTTCCCAGCATTTTAATATATATAGAAGTGATCGTGGAAGCCGAGCAGGTGGTGTAGCAGTGTGTATTAACTCTAAGTGGCCTAGTAAAATGAGAGAAGATCTGAAAAATGACTGTGAAATTGTTTGGGCTGAAGTGCGTCTTAATGCAAGCAAAAATTACTAATTGGTTGTTTCTACCGTCCACATAAAAATAGTCCCAGGGAACTGTTAATGGCCTGCAGAGATTCAACATTAGCTGCACTTTCAGAGGGTGATGTGTTATTGTTCGGAGATTTTAATATGCACATGGTGTGGTCAAGTATAAAAACTGGGGTTCCCACAGACAGTAATGAAGTTTGGTTCATGGAAACTTTTATACATGGTCTCGGACTTTTCCAACACAATATGCACAATACAAGGGGCAATAGAATTTTGGACTATGTGTTATCCACATGTGATAAATGTACTATCACTCCATCTCTAAATTTACTTTCATCTGATCACGAGAGTATGGAGGTGGAACTATCCATTAATATTTTAAAAACAATGTTGAAAGCTCCTCCTTTCACTCCAAGGCAGCATATTCCTCTTTGGAGAAAAGCTCGTTGGAATGATATTAACAGCGCTCTTTCTCTTTTCCCATGGTGTATACTTGAAAACTTAACTGTAAATGAAGTGATTGATTTGTTCACTGATGTAATTCATGCTACCTGTAAAGACTTTGTCCCTACAAAGAAATTCCGATCCTCTAAATATCCTCCCTGGTTTGATACAGAAGCGCGGTCTGTTTTGAAAAAAACAAAAAACTTGCATGGAGCTTTGGAAGCAACATCCCGATGCACATACTTATAGATCTTTCTCCCAGATCAGGCGCTACTACAAGAAATTGTTTAGGGCAAAGTATCAAAATTATATTAACGAGGTTACATTTGAAATATCTAACAATCCTAAGAGATTTTATTTAGTCCCTCATAAACTCAAAAAGGTGTCAGTCACATGTTCCGACAGAGTTAATTTACGATTCGGCTGCAGCTGATGGTGAGAAGAGGGTACATCTATTGAATGAATACTTCTCTAACAATTTCCGTGTCCACTCTCCTCCTTTGCCGCCTCCTCGGCTTCAACCGATCTGTTCGCATTCACTGTCTTCATTAAGTACATCATCTATAATAATAATAACCACTCGCGTTACAGACCGAAAGGTCCTGAGTCTGCCCCAACGCCTTCTGTCCGCGGTTGGTGGAACTGCGTCCACCTGAGTGACGGTCGTGGGGTCAGCACTGTGCGTCACCTTGACCATGAACAGGCGTATCAGGGACTTTCTAGACCAAGTGGTCGTCACGTCTTTATTCACGTGACTCCCCAGTTTGCCTCACGACGCTTGGTGGACGCCGGGAATTGAACCCGGGACCACGTGGACATGAGTCCAACGCTCTAACCACTAGACTGTGAAGAATATCTCTCAGAATTTGTGTTGTCTCCTACTCATACACCAAGTTTAGTAATAATAATAATAAACGATAGGTTTACTTGTAAGAACGAATCGTCTTGATGTACATCGCATGATGGTATTTCTAAACACGCTTTATAATAAATATGTTGTGCGTTATTAGTTCTATACATTTTTTAAATATATTTCTTTGGTGTGATCGCCTTGTGATCAAGGAGTCCCGGGTTAGATCCCCGGTAAAGACACAAGTGATCTGGAATTCAATTAAAAACTAGACTGCTGAGGGTCGTCTCGTCTGGATATAGATGTTTTCCTCAAGTTGATTCCAGACACGTTTCAATTTCACCTTCACATTAAAACTTGGCTCTCATTCTCAGGTGAGACTCAGGTCAGTCCTCCTGAACGTAGGATGCGTCCTGAAGACTTGTCTCCATCCTTCCACCATCGACTGTCGTTCCTTAGAAATGTGACAGGGTCACCAACCATATCGCACATATATATATATATATATAAAATAATAAATAAATCACAGCCATATTCAATCCACTAGTGGATGAGGCCTCTCCCCGAAGGGAGGAGTTGGTCTACTGCTCCCACGCTGACCAGACGGGTTGGGAGAGGAGAGCCGAAGCTCTCACTGTGATCGCCACTGTCTTTTATTCACAGCAGCTCCCCAATTGTCCTCACGATGCTGGGTCAACACCGAAAT